>JAOTAV010000006.1:2015681-2031266 GCA_026546445.1 Cyclargus thomasi
GGCGTGAAACAGAGTTGCGCAATGCGATGAAAAAAAATCTTACGTTTATCAGATTTTTTGCGTTTCATCAGTTGTTTCGAAACAATCGCTGTAGAAAACTGTGTACAGATATATACGTAACTAGCTTTTACCCGCGGCTTCGCTCGCTTTAAGAAGTATTTTCATACAAAATTTTAACCCCAATTTCATTCTCTGGAAGTAAAATTTTATCAATCGTCTTATTAGTATTATAGTATTTATTTATTTTGAATCAGCAGCTCAGAAACAAAATTTTAGGTCCCTAACTCAAAAAATGACAAACTGTATAAAATTTCGTAGAAAATTTTATAGAAACTTTAATCCTCTTTTCACCCTCTTAGGGGTAGAATTACAAAAATTGCTTAAACATGTAACCATTTTTAATCAGTAGCTCAGAAATAAAATTTCTTGTCTAACTGAACAAACAACGAACTTTCATACAAACTTTCAACCCCTATTTCACCCTCTTAGGGAGAGAATTTTTTAAATTCCTTTCTTAGCGGGTGTCTATCCAATAAAACAATCCCACTCACCAAATTTCATGGCTGTAGCTTTAACGGTTTTTGCTCGGCGGTGATGAATCAGTCAGTCAGGACTTGATATTTTATTTATATAGGTATGTAATGTTGTTTGATCGCTGTTAAAGTCGGTAGCAATTACGACCCGGTCAAAACAATGATATAATAACCTTACATAATTAGAAAAGCAAGAGTATTATCGAAAGCAAACGTGAGAGCCCACACGGTGGAAACAATCGATCGTTAGCGAGTTTCCTACTTTTTGTGTGACGTAATGAAGGCTCCACCTATGGAAAGGTTAAGAAAGGTCGCCAACGTTTTGTTTCGAAATCGGTTAACTTAACCAGGCCAATTATTCAGTGCCTCTTCCGCTGTTTTACCGCGGCTCATAATGATTATACCAGAATTCATCTGTTTCGCTGGCTCTCCATATTTCATCGTAAATATACGCGATCATCGGGCAAGCATCCACACAATCGTTATGTATGTACTTAGTCAAAGAGCTGATCAAAGACGATCGTCGGCATACGGAGTATGTCCTCTACATTGTAAACACGACCGTAGTCGCGAGCAACGTTTGTAAACGACGGATGCACATGATGAGAGGAGCAGAAACAGCGCTTTTTTCACCTCAACAATGTTGAGGTGTTATCCAACCAAATTAACTTTTTCAGAGCGGTTTCTATGGGATTAAGACTTATAAAGTCAGTGTCTTATCGCTAATTAGTTAATTATTCAGCACTATTCTTGAAATACCATTCCAAATACTTGGTAATTACCTCATAATAATTGCATTCACATATTAAAATCTTAAAAGCGTTATACGAGTGACCTCTACAGATATTGTTTGATGATGTCACCCTACGCCGATTGCGATGTTACCAAGCATTATTTTTAACGACAATAAAACAAATATACAACATGTTTAGTCAGGGAAGTTGATTCGTAACCTGTGGATGGACCTACATTTGGTCGCCTGCGTTAAACCCTTTTTTTGTTAGGACGGCAAATGCGTTTAGGCACTATGAGGGTAATGCCGGGGATCCACCCCACCGGGCTATGTGGGACTCGCTGCGGCCGATGAGATGGTAGAGTGGCCACAGCTCTACCCACTAAGACCCGTCCGTGTTCCAACTTCTGCCCTGGAGGGAGTCACGACAATCTGCTAGATGCCTTCAGCGACTGTATCAAAACCTGCCGATAACGCACGACTATCGAACTGATATATTTCGACCAGAAGAGGTAGATCCGTCAACTGGCTAGGAACCGAAATCTCATTAGAACATAATAAACTAATTTTTATTTCGTTTTGTTCGCCACACGAAAACTCGATGACTTCTGAACCGAATTAGCTATATTGAGCACATAAATCAAGCCGGTAAAGTGGGGTCTTTATAAAAAATATATCTGGGTATGCTAAAATTAGTACTTAATATTTTGAACAGATAAGATCAGCAAGCAGGACATATTTGGAGCATGACCCCAGTGATCGCTTATCAGCTAGTCTTTCCAGAACATTCGGCGCTGCCACGTCACCACCAGTGACTTCTCGGTAGATGAGATGATAAATACTCAACAAATATCAACTATCAGTCACCATGTTGACAATTCTTATCACACAAGTTTAACTGTTGTCTGTGTTAAATGAATTTTTTGTCATTCAGAATATTTTCAAATGAGGCAATGGACTTTAGAAACATGTTTAAATAAATATAATTATACATTAAATAGTTGTTTTATTTTAAATAAACTGTTTTATGTTAAAGTTTATTTTAAATAAATTCTAATAAACGTGTCATTAAAAATTTACCTAACCCAAAATAATTATAAAGGTCAGGTCATTAAACAAACTGGTATTAGTTTTATGTTTGTACAAAGTTTTTCACTAAAAAAATCCATGCTTCTCATAACAATAACAAATAAATGGTGGGTATTAAAATCAGCTCAGCAAGAGTTAACTAATAGTCATTTTAATCTGAAGAAAATAGAATTGTATAATAAGGACCTGTTTCACCGCTTACTGTTAGGCTATCGGCAACTTTTTTGACATATTCTCCATACAAAATGTCAAATAAAGTTGTATCCGTCAAATAGACTATCTGTAAGCGGTGAAACAGGCCCTTGGTATATTATATTCAGTATAATGGAGGAAACTGAAAAGAGCCAGGTTGACGAACTTACGTTATTTGGTCGGAATATGTCAAGTAAATCGTGACATGTCGGCTCAGCTTGACATAACCCGACCAAACTACTAAGGTCTAGGTTTGTGCATACTCTACTTACCGCATTCCACACTGAGGAACTCTTCAGTTTGGTCACAATTACATAATATTGGTCGCTCTAAAGCAAAATATTATCCAGTAATAAATTCAACAGAGTTTGCAATTGATGGCTCATATAAAAACTGCGTCACCTTTAAAATATGCGTGTATTTTCCTCGAATGCAGTAATAAATATGATACGCTTTAATCATAATACTGGCGATAACTGGTAACTATTTATAAAAGTAGACTAAAATTGTAACTTGTAACATATAATTCTGAGAGCCCATTTTACCCCTCACTGATAAAGTTTCTGATAGGCTAACGACACATTTTTGACAGATTCTCCATACAACATCTGTCAAAAAAAGTTGTGGATAGGCTATCCGACACTTAATAAGCGGAGAAACTGGCCCTTAATGTTTCTGTTTGTAAAGTAGGTACTCTGCGATTTTATATTTAGATTCCACCATGACCTTGACTGAATATCTCTACTCTCCTAATGGATCTCTTTCAAATCTGACACGTCGACGTCACAATGGTAAAAGTTGGCAACCAGCTCATTCACTTTGAACGGAATGCGATGCGATAATCGCGCACTTCCGCTCCAGACCAAAGGGAAATGAAAAGACGTTATGTACGTCGTGTGCACTACACTTTTTCAGAATTGAGATTGCAAATGGTTGTAGAAGTAGGTCAGTTGACTGGAGAACATTATTTTTAACAAATACACGTTTTCCTTATCATTGCACTTTGGCCTGGTAGCAGTTTAGAAATTTCGAGTGACTTTAATAGGTTCTGAAGTACTCACTCTCATATCCGGCCGTCGAGGACCACAGCGACACCATAGCCAGCAGCCAATGATACATAAGCCCTTCGATCTTCCAATAGAGTGGTGCGTACAAGGGTCTCGTTAGACGTAGCGCCATCATCCACACCACGTAAGCGGGGATGCAGTATATGTTGTTGAGGACCGCGAATGCCGTGCGCGCCGCGATTCGCACGTAAGGGCTGAAACAGCAGGGCCCGGTCATTGTGCCGTCTCGCCGAACGCAGGAGGGTCGGAGAGGGACAGGGGACGGATAGGGAGCGGACAGGCGAGACGACAACGCACCGCGATCTCCCTGCGGACAGCTGCCGAGGCGTGGGCTTTCGTCGACGTGGACGATGGCGCTGCGCGACAATCAAACAACTGGGTACATTCGACGATATTTATTAATGGAATCGTTCACCGGTTCACTGTCGGTTATTTCGTTAAGTAGATTGCGAGTACAAATTTAAAAGTCCGCCCGTCGGCGAGCGAGCCGTCGCTCGCCGGCGCGCTCACATGCGATTTCATTTGCGACACACATTTTACACCGATCGACGTAACATTAACTCGTACGACGCGAGCACACATAGACATACATACACAATTTTTTAGTTTACGATGCACACTGTGGCACGACCGCGGCCGGCCGGGTTCGTCGTGTAAAATCAATACAAATTTCATTATATAAAATTAAAAAACGACATCGGACCGCTGAAATTATACAAAAATTACAATATTAGAGACTGTACACTATCTAATATATACAATAGTTTCCAGCGTAGATATGTGCGGGGGCAGTATATACAGGGCGGTGGGGCGGTAGGGGGTACGGCCTCGCTACACTCTACACGTTATAGTCGTGCGCCATGAGGCCGTGCACCTGCTCGAGGCGGAAGGCCAGACGCTGCTTCTGCGAGAACTCGTCCTCCTCGAGCGTCACCATTAGCTGCTCGTTGTACTTCACCGCGTAGGCGTACAGCTCGTTGAGCGCGCAGTTCGTGTTGAACTCTTTCGTGTGGAGGCGCGACTCCTCCGCTAGCATCGCGTTCATGTCCTGATCGGATATGGCGGGCATCAGCTTTATGTCCGCGTAATAGCGCTCCACCCATTCCTTGTACACAGGTATATCTTTAGCGTATAATAGTTTAGACGAGGGCGAATCTTTGCCTAGAATGTGGTCAGACGTGGAGCACGAGTCCATGAAAGTCTGCGCGATTACCGATAGGCACGAATCGACGGTATTAGATTTGTAAACGTCGAAAACGAAGTTGGGATTCTTGATTAGATTAACCCAGAAGCGCAAAGGTAACGAATTGCTCTTCCACGTGTGCACTACCTCGGGGTCGGAAATCGCGTGCTGCAATGCCTGATCGTCGAGGAAGTCGAACATATATTTTATGGCGAGAGGGAGCGCGGAGCCCCGGTGCGCGGTGCTGAAAATAGTCTCGAACAGATCGTCGACGAACTTTTGCAATGTTCCTTTGGTGGCTAGCAGGCGCGTTAAATATATTTCGGACACCATCTTGTTTCCTCGCTCCCCCTCTTTATGTGCATCCCCGTCGTGATGCCTAACTAGATGCCAATACTTGAAACCGTGCTCGTACTTGAGCGGACTAGCCGGGGGACTGGCGGAGCCGTATTTGCCTCTATTGAGCGTTTCATAAGTATGCGACTTATCGTTTTTCTCCATATTCGATAGATTATAAACCGAGCTCTGTTTAGCGACTAGACTCAAGCATGCGCCGTCGGGGACGCGATAATGATTGAGGGTGTTAAGTTTACGCCACTCGCCCTCGCATTTAGTTGTCGTGTCTTCGTCGTACAAAATTAATCGACCGCAGGCGCCCGTACGCCATTCCAAATCTAATTCGTCCCGACTCGGTCGTTGAGAATACGGCGTAGCGCGATAAATTGCGTCCAAACATTTTTCTTTAACTTGACTTATCGTATCGCAGTCTAGAACTTTGACGTGAACATTCTCCGTGGTGGCGTCTAAGCCGCTAACGAAGATCGTCTGCTGCGATATCGACACGCTCACGGTCATCGGTTTGAAATCGATCGACTGCCTAATAAGTTTTTCCTCGCTCAAAGAGTACCGCGCCTCGGAGGTGATTACGTCCACCGGCCCTTTGTCTACCTGACCTTTCATCGACCTAAACAAAAGATAGAGCGGTTCACCGGCGCACTCTCTAAGGAATTTATATAAAAGGAAAGTAAACCACGCGCTCAACATTTTCTCTGCGACACTCTCGGTGCGCCTAAGCAGTAATTTGGGATGACTTTTACTTTCCATGCATTTCTCGATCAGTTCCGCTAAAAGAGTCTTTAAGACGTCCGTGCAATACTCCATTTTGCTCTGGAGCGTGACCATAATTAGGGAAGCTACGTTTACGCGATCTCTCATCGAAAAATATCTATTACTTTCTAAAGTACGAATAAATAATAAAAGGAATGTTTTGTTCATAATTAACTGTCCGAACATCCTGAGCCCCTTTTCTTTCCTCATAAGCTCGGGCCTCTCCCACTGGAGCACGGCGTGGTCGTCTATATTAGGAAACAATATTTTCATAGCGTACGTACGATAATCGAGGAACGGTATACCGCCTGTGACGTCTCCCGTCAGATCTGTCATCTCAGTCTGTAACTCCGCGAAGGCCTCCTTACATTCCGCGGCCACCCTTAATTCTAAAATATCCATTTGCTCCTGCATATTCTTTAAAACCCTAATGTTCTCCGTCGACTTTCTCCTATACATAACTAAAAATATGACAAATACTAATATGAGTATTACGATACTAGCTACGACACCGAATAATACTGGCTTTCCTATAGCTGCCTGCAAGCCCGTCTGCGACGAATACGATAATTTACCTATTTTATAAGTGAGAGCACGACCGACTTTAACGACGACCTCCGGCGTGTCGACTCCGTCCGGCAGCTCATCGCGAGACGGAGGCCTACATGTCAACTGATGCCTGGCGATAGACGTAATGTTACACAGACTTTCACCGACGCGCACTTCGACGTCGATGTCGGTGCTCGCTCTATCTAAATTTTGGCCGTTTATAGTTAAATATTCAGACTTATAATACTTTACGTCCTCGTCGAACTTCTCGTAAATAGGATCCGGATAAAGCAGAAAAGCGTCTCCGGTCTTACTAGTGAGATTTTGGACGCTCTGCACGTCGTCCATATTAAATCCGTACTCTAATTCTAACGGTTTGTCCGGGTCTATGTTTAGACCGGCGCTCTCTATCCCCGGAGACTCGCATATGAGTTGTGTCTGATAATCTACTCTGTGGCAGGGCGCTATGTACGGTCTGTTATCATGGTAGACATAGATCTGTGGAAATTGAATAGAATGAAAATTTCGACCCATCACTCTAATACTGATCCCGCCGGATGGAATGCCCTTCGGTTGTTTCGAGGCGAGCGGCGGACCGGACTCGACAGATACGACGACCGGATCCTCGATATACTCGAATTTTTCCCGCTCTAATGTTCGCATACCGTTATCGAAGCGCATACGTAATGTACCCATTTTCAATTGATACGAATGACTGGTCCTACATATGGCTTCCTCGTGCGATACCGATAAAATTGCGCACGGCAAATCATCTATGAAAGCTTGAATATTACTTCCCGCGTCTAAATATTCGCCCGTGATACGCAATTTGGTGCCGCCCGACTGAGGGCCGTACTTCGGTTGAATAGAATTTATTTTCGGATTCACAAACGCGTAGTGATGTTTGGATTCCCCGCGGTAGTCGGCCACGCGGACGACGACGGGTCCGTCTCGGGGCACCTCCTCCCCGGGACCGTCCACCGTACAAACTATGCGCCTCGTTTTGACGTACAACTCGATTATGGGCTGACACTTGATACCCGCTATGGTAACCCCGTTGTAGATGTCCGATATATTTCGACCTAAATTGATACCCTCTATAGTGATATTTGTGCCGCCGTCCCACGGCCCTAGCTGAGGTCTAAACGTGTGTATTTCGGGATTGGGACACGTCTGCGTGCGGTTGAGCCAGACGCTCGGAGCCCCGCACTGTTCCTGGACTTCGCATCGATCCGACCCCTGGCACCAACCACAACCGAACTTCTCCGGAAGAGCTAGGCACATGCCGCAATTGTCGGCCATGTCGTTACATCTATAAATGAGTATGTGAGTATTATCGGGATTATCCAGTGGCTTCGACCCTCCCCAGATTACGGCAAACGACGCGGTTATATTAGGAGCGCGGGAGGTGTAAGTGAACTCGACGTGTTCGCAATAAATAGTGTCGGCGAGAAGTTGAGCGTTGACATGGGTGACCCGACCCTCTATATTAAACTGACATACGAATCTAGTCTGTACAATAAATTGACCGATTATGTGAACCTTAACTTTTATTGCTTTCTTCACACCGGAAGGAACTAATATTTCGTTAGTGCCGTCCGACGTCGAGTTGATTGTCGGACAAAAACTCGGGCCGGAGCGGTAGCTGGGACCTATTCTACTGACGCCGGTGACGAGTATATCGTTCCTGCAATTTTCCGCCGTATCGTGAGTACACCTGTGCCCGTCTACGCACCAGTCGCACGGGAAAGAAGAGCTGACGCACTGAGTACACGAGCCGTACGTATTGCAATCGAAAAACGTAAAATTTGTAGCAACGAAGTCGGGACCTTGGGTAGTGCGCACGGAAAGTTTAGCCGTGAAATGATGCTGACCGGCAGGAATGGGTGGTAGAGTATCGGTACGCGGTGTAGTACAATTAACACCGTACGGTTTCCTTGTCGCATTACTAACGAGAGTACGGTCTAACGCAGTGAACGCACACATAAACTGAGCATTTAGAGTCGGTAAATTTTCTATGACTAAATCTAGAGTTCTTGCTGTTGTTCGTTGTAATTGATTTGGTGTTACTTGTGTGATAGTGGTGCATCGGCCGCTGCGATACGATATCCAATATAGCGGGTCCTGCGCCGCCTCCTGGCAGTCGGATCGAAGGCTGCATTTATTTTCTAGAGAACACCAGCCGCAGTACGGGTCTTTCACCCCCAAGCAAGTCAGGCACGATTTGTATACGCTACATTCTTGAACCTTTACTTTCGAAACGTTTCTTTCTGTCATCACATATAAATGCATCAATTGAGTATCAAAGAATAAGTCTTTATTAACGGGAGATCCGTCGTCGACGACGATGTCTCCGTACTCGAAGGCGGACGTGGCGCTCTCTACGACGATCTTTTTAAGGTGACCGTCGGCCGTGCCGGCGAATACGACGGTGTAGTCCCCGGTCGCGGTGGCCGCGACGGCGGTCAGCCTCTTCGGGAAGGTGGCCACGGGCACTGCTTCCACGGGTTGTTCACCCCCAAGTGGAGTGTTTACGTCTAATCCACAAAAATCTTCGCTTATAGTTTGCAACTTAGTTCCGATACAAGCGTGCGACGGAGAGATAAAATCTAGGCCACGCGAGCCGTTTCCGCTAAAGCATGTCTTAATGTTTTGCATGAATTTACGACGTATCGCTTTAAGCGAGTAAACGCAGATGGCCGAATGATTCGATGGAATGTTGGTGTTGATGGCTTTGCTCTGACTGAAAGCTGCAAACAGTACATCGTGTTGGGCAGTTATTCCCAATTCTCCTGCCAGCACTGATCCGGCCTTCCCTACAAAAGCAGCTTGTACTAAGTTGTATCCGTAATTTCCTCCACCCTCGCCCACGCACGACATAGGTATCTCGGTGTACGAGTAGTAATTCTCATCGTCGTGACACACGCGAACCAGCTTACTGTAGTACGTGTCGGAACCGACACCGCGTAGTTGAGTCGTCAGAAAATAGCTAAATCCATCGGAGCTGAAACCGTATACGTAATCGATAGGATAACGTTCTCGCGACAGCGAATTGACGAACATTCGGGTCCCGGTGGTCACTGCCGTTCGGGCGATAACGAAGAGCCTATCGTCCTCCAAGGATCTGCTGCTGACGGTCGGCACTTCGGAACGATACGGTGAATTCCCAGTAAAAGTCACTCCTACGTACATCACTTGCGTCATCGGCGGATTCGGCGGTCCCGGTGCGATGAAAGCAACCGTGGACGCGCTGGCGTTATTAGCCACGACAGGTTCGCGCACTTCCCGGACATCGTGGGATATATTGTTCAGGTTCCGCACGGAGCACAGTCCTTGCAGCACCGAGCCGCACGTTATGAGGCGACTGGTCGCATAGTCGATGACCAGCGCCTTGTTGACATTGTCCGTCGGCTTCTTGACGAAACTAGGCGGGCAGTCGAAGGTGCACTGGGCGGAATCGTTAACCGGGCCGGTGACGATCTGCTGGGCCACCTCGAGGTCGGGCGACAGCTGGTAGATCCTGTTGACGGCGCCCACGTACACGCGACCCGTGTTGCGGTCCACAACCAGGTGATTGAAGAGAGAGGATGGCGCTTTGACAGGATCGGAGAAGATGCGCACCACGTCCTGCGAGGCGCGCGCGGCGACGCACGCGGCCCCGAGGGTCAGCAGCACGCGCCACATGGCGCGGACGCATGTGGCCTACCGCCGTCGTCCGCGGAGGCACCCACCCGCCCATCTGGAACGCGATACACCCGCTCAGCCACTGCCCGACGACGCCGCTACGTTCCTATCGCACCGCACCGCTCCTACGACCCTACGGAATACGAGCGCGACGCCGACCTAACGTCTATCGACCTTTGAATAACGCACGCGAAGGTTAGGAGAGGTCCAGTGCGATTGGAGCGAGTCCGCGACGCGATCGGGACGGCCGGGTGACCGGCCCCGTCGAGCAGTACCAACCTATTTTAGGTCACACATGGACCGCACGATCGGAGCGATAAAAAGCAGCGTCTGACGGCAGAACGATGTGTCGTACTGTGCAGGTATAGTGAGTGTCGAACATGAATGTAAACCTGCTCACCGGATGTTTTTTCTATCGCCGCGCACAAAAATAGGTTAGTACTAGGAACGAGCGGCCACCGGCGGCCCCGACGCGGTCAGTGCACCGATAGTCACACGCCGACGAAAGCCTCATCATAAAAGGGAGTAACAAAAAATTTACTTGGCATGCTGTACGAACGAGGGAGCTAACGCGGTAGCGCAGGGGATCAAATAATCATAAAAACTTAAAACATCGACGACAACGAATATACTTACAGAACAGCCATGGCGAAATTAGTTAGACGGGCTTCGAAATTTCTACTCGTGTTTGTTTATATTATGCATGTATGGAATCGCACTTTCATAATGCGGAAACCTTGCAGTCCGTTCTAGCGGTCACCTGTAACAACAAACATCACTGTTTAAAGCCCACCAGGGCTGTCGGATAGTTGGCTTCGCCTGATAATTATTAGCGGCCGCCGATTTTTCCAGTGTTCGAGTAGGACCTACGCGATAACAAAACCAACTATAAAATCTTAACACGAATTTATGGATATCGATCGCTAGTCGAGAGATAAGTAGGCCGTTTTAATATATCAGTTAAGAATTGATAAAACGAACTGTGTTCGAGGCACCGAGGCACGCCGTAAAACGTATTGCACGAGTTGAGCGGCGGTCGATTGCATTCCACGAACGCCACCGCCCACTCAGAGCCACCTACGCTAGAGTGTCGAAAAATTCATCGTTACTCGTATCGCAGCAATCTAATTAATTTACTTCTCCCCTTATCTATCGCTTTACATTGGCGAGAACGAAAATAATGTCGGCCATTACCGCGCACGTCAGTCGATAAATGGAAGCCATTCTAATAAACGCCACGCACTTTCGACGCCGTTAAATGTGCAAACGTTGACTCACCGTGATTTAAAATGTAATTATGTTGCTGACAATCCTTTGAAATCCGAGGTAAAATGGTTTTAGAAACTTTTTGTAACACTTGCACCACTTCACAATATTACTCGGTAGCACTGTTATTTTTGCTCGTACACTTATCACCACTTTATTATAATGTATCACTTAATCATTAAAAGTCTTTTCGTATAACAATATCCGGTTAAATAAGCAACATAGCCCGTTTGCACAAGGAGTTCACGACAAGAGCATCAGTCTTCGTACTTCGCCATGGAATGAATTCGGTTTCGCTTTTCGAACGAGTCTAGGCGTGACTGCTCCGATATTAGCCGAGAGCAGCCGATTTGAGCTCAGTTCCGTTTTCTGCCACCGATAGCAGCACTGTAGGCTTCGTTCAGAAATAACACACACCATAGACAAAATATTTTTTACATCACATCGACGTTTTATAAAATACAAACTTTTAAGCGAATTATAATATAGACTGGCTAGTGGCTACAATAAGTTAAACCTAGAGAAAACCTTCCAATTTCAATAATCTGGTGTCACACAAATGTATATACTACGTGACTGTATAAATATATCATATTTCTACAGTCATGACTCATGGCCTTTCATTTAGCCTTTTTTTGTGTCATGAGTGTCTTTTACTTTAGTAAAGTAATCGTAATTTTTAAATACAAGTAAGAAATATTTTTTTTATTGAAGTATGGCCTGAAACGGGTACATCTGTCTTTATTTTTAACGGACTTCCAAAAACGAGGAAGTATATTATATTCGGCTGTGTATTTTATTTTGTTTATTTGTGCTATTATTCTAATACATTTTGAAGGACAAAAGTTCGTTACTGTTTACACCACAATATGACTCCATTACGCAACCAGGAGTATACATAAGCATAATATGCTGAGAAAGAGGTTTGTGTGTGTCTGTACTACCTTTAAGATGAAATAGTGCGTAGCATAAAAACAAATACTGTTTTTCTAAAGTACGTTTATCTAATTGGATGATTTGATTAGATTTTCATAGGAAGTAACGAATTCATTATTTATGTATTTTTTTGTAATTATTGTGAGCAATAAAGTGTTGTGATTATAATGAAATTCTCAGAAATTATAAATGTATACTATAATTGTTATTTAAAAATATTATTTTCAATGCCTTTAGAAAACTGTATATAAAAAAACTTACAGTGTTATTATTATTCCCATTTTGATATTATAATTATAAGTTTTGATAATTAAGAAAGTGAGGGTCATATTGAGCAACTACCATGAACACTCGCAACATCAAAAGAGTTGCAAGGGCGTTGCTGATCTTTAATGAGGAAACAGACTAAATTGGGGTAAAGGGAATTAGAACAACGGGAAAACGAACTCTTTTCCGTTGTTCCGAAGTCGGGACTCCGGTTAACCCACTCGCTCGTCGAAACATAGCGTAAACGTAATTTCTGTGAATGTAGTATTTCTTTAGTCAACCCAGCCTTTACATAGTGATGCATGACTCTCCCATGGATATATATTGAGTAAATGAGCTTGTAAGTAGGGTAATAAAAGGACTAAGAAAGTAATAATATTCATAAAAGGCGCTATATTTATATTATAATCATTCAATTTAAAATCGTCACTTTTTATTTCAATATTATTGAGTATACATTTTTATCTGACTGATGAATATTCAGTTAATTCATAAATTGGTCATCATTGTAACTTACTACATAATCTAATAACTTTGATAATCTTAATAATTAACATAAAAATAACCTTCCTAATGCTTACCTGTTAGTTTTAGGACAGGTCTGGTTGCGAGGTAGCCAATTATTTTGAGCCTCACATTGATCTTGGAATTCACAACGATTCGATCCCTGACACCAACCACAGCCGAACTTATCTGCTAATTCTAAGCAACTTTTGCAATCGATAGCCTTAATGTTACATTTGTAAATTACTACATGGATGTTACTAGGATTATCTAAAGGATTAGAACCTCCCCAAATTACATCGAACGACGCGGTTACATTAGGAGACTGAGAAGAATAAGTCCACTCGACACGGTCACAGTAAATAGTATCGGCGAGAAGTTGGGCATTCACTTGGATAATTTTACTATCAAATTTAAATTGGCACACAAATCTTGTTTGTATAATAAATTGATTGATGTTATAAACCTTAATTTTCATAGCTTTTTTAATACCGAAAGGAACCAATATTTCATTTGTGTCACCAAACGTTGACTTTAGTTTTGGACAAAAACTTGAACCAGAGTGAAACCTCGGACCGACTCTATTGACACTGTCAACGAAAATATCATTTCTACAATTTTTTTCCGTATTATTAGTACATCTATTGCCGTTAACACACCAATCGCATGAAAATGGTGAATTAACACAATGAGTACATGAGGTGTGTGCATCACATTCTGAAAATAAAAAATTACTAGATTCTGCAGCTGGTTTTTTCATATCTATATCGGTTTTTGGACAAGTTTGAGTGTGATCTAGCCAATTATTTTGAGCCTCACATTGATCTTGGAGATCACAATGATTCGATCCCTGACACCAACCACAACTGAATTTATCTGCTAACTCTAAGCAATTTTTGCAATCGGTGGCCAGAGCGTTACACTTGTAAATTACTACATGGATGTTATTAGGATTGTCCAAAGGTTTTGATCCTCCCCAAATAACATCAAATGATGCGGTTAAATTAGGAGATTGAGAAGAATAAGTCCACTCGACACGGTCACAATAAATAGTATCAGCGAGAAGTTGGGCATTCACTTGTATAATTTTACTATCAAATTTAAATTGGCACACAAATCTTGTTTGTACAATAAATTGACCTACGACATGGACCTTAATTTTTATAGCCTTTTTGGCACCGAAAGGAACTAATATTTCATTTGTCTCATTAAATGTTGACTTTAGTTGTGGACAAAAGGCTGGACCAGAGCGAAACCTCGGACCAACATTATTGACACTGGTAACAAGAAAATCATTTCTACAATTTTCTGCCGTGTTATGAGTACATTTATTTCCTTCAATACACCAATCGCACGAAGAAGGTGAACTAACACATTGAGTACATGAGGTGTAGCTTTTGCATTCGAAAGATGAAGAGCTAGTAGCATCTAAGGCCGGCATCGGAGCATTTTGGAAAAAATCCGTGCTCTCCGATATGCTTGCTCCTGCACAGGCAAACCCGATTGTGAGGACTATACGCCACATAGTATCAAATCACCATCTGAAACACAACACATATTTTACAAAGTAATGCAACAACTCTTAAAAAGTATAGGCGCGGAGTATTTAAGTTGCCTTGAGTTTTATATAGAGACCCTTCACTATCTCTAAGTGTGTATATATATAATGTGTGTATAATATATATGAATTAATAATGTTTGTAATATTTGATATAAATAATATTTTAATTACTAGCTGTCTCGACAGACGTGGCCCTGCCGCTCTTGGTTTGTAAATCAAACCATTCTCAAATTACTTAAAACATACACTAAAAATTTCATCAAAATTCAAAATAAATACACGCACACAAGAAATATAAATATATTTTAAAGATTGTCTGCATGGTGGAAAGTGTTAAAAATATTAGTAAACAATAGTCAAAGCTATATGAAAAATATGTGTAAGGAACGTTTATACTTACAGAATATAATATAGTATAAATTTAATTATATTACAATATTTAATCGACATCTGCGATGCGTGAGTGTTGCAGCATACCTGTAAAAGTAACCAATAAATCGTTTTAGAAACGTCTTAAGCATTCTTCAACATGACGTGATGAGTTCATTATCGATGTCTTGATATAATAATAATAATTTGGTTTTGTTAAAAATTGAAATTAGTATTTTATTAGCCTACGATGTAATAAATTATTTAATCTTAGGAAACCATATACCAATGTCATTTAAATAATAAAAAAATATATATATGAAACATTATACAGCTTTTAAAAATGCTTACATCTGCTTATTTGATTTGCACAAGGAGTCACGACAAGAGTGTCAATCTTCAAGCTTGACCATGGAATGAATTCGGTTTTGCTATTAAAACCGGTCTAGTAGTGGCCAGAGCTTGCTGGCATTAAGGCGATTATAGCCTCGAACGACCTTGAGCGTTGGGGCGGGGCGTAAGCGATCCGAACAACCCACACCGCG
>JAOTAV010000006.1:2031366-2041858 GCA_026546445.1 Cyclargus thomasi
TGAGTAAAACGTCTGGTCTCTTTCGATGCGTCTTTATTAATAATCAAATTGCGATACAATAATTATTATGAAAATTATGCTTCTGGGTGGTACAATTATATAGAACTTCCGCCATATTATTCGGGGGACACATTAGGCAATATACAAGTACATAAAGTTAGTAGCGTACTTAATGCTGTATTTAAGTTATACAAATACTATGCTATAATATATGTCTTTGATGTAATATAATTAACACACTTCATAGGACTCTGTAATCATTTTAGTTGTCTACTAAAATGATTACAGAGTCCTATGAAGTGTGTTAATAAATATAGTGTACCTCACATCTCGTCACATCATGTTATACTATGTCGACCCCCACTAAGTGTGACATACTTCATGGATGGTCCCTTTAACAATATCATATTTTCAGATCTCCGGACAGCAAGCTGATAGCGACCGGCGATGATTTCGGCAAGGTCAAACTGTACGCGTACCCCGTGACGCAGCCCAAGGTAAATATTGATTCCGCTTTATTTAAATGGACCATTGTGAATACCCTAATACTTTTAAGACCATGAACCAGAGGACTGAGGAGTGGACGTCCTGCATGTCACTCAACAATTGTCAAACGTTACTAACCGCACAAACTTACATTTCAGTCGCTCTGCCACGCGTACGGCGGCCACTCGTCCCACGTGACTGCCGTCCGGTTCCTGCCCGACGGCTCGCGCCTGCTCAGCGCCGGCGGAAACGACACCGCGCTCATGCAATGGACCATCGACTAGGGACCAGAGACAACACAGACCATAGACGCTTGTAGAGCAGAGTATATAGAGTCAAGTTGTGTCATTTGTGGATACAGACCGCGCTAGTCGCGTAAGACAAAGGTCCTCAGCAAGCAAACAAAGTTGTAAACCTCGACTGGCACACAGACAAAACATGACATTGTTTATGTGTGCATAGATAATATAATAGGGCGCACACACGCAAGCCGTTTTTATAAAATGACCTATAAAACAATTAATATATAATAAAAAATGACCAATAAAATGGCTCTATATACTCTGGCAAATGGTCACTTACATATTACGTCATAACTCAGAGACAAAGCAGACCAATAGATTAGACCACAGACAATACTTGGCCAAATATACTACTTTACGAGAATGGTACAGACAGAGCCAAATAAGGATATAGAGAATGCTAAGTGACGCCACAGAACTGGATCTTACCAGATGCCGGACTATTAGACGCAGGGTTATTTAAACACGCCTTCGTTTGGTTTTCTACTAGATAAACTGCAGGTCCAAACCCTTACCTAAAATGTGGCAGAAAGCTCCATAATATTGAACTGATAAATATGTGGTCTTTTGAATTTAATGATACTTTTACTACGAACTGTTTTATCGGTAAATGATTTCTACTTACCATGCATTTAACCAAACGAGGCCGTACATACATGAAACAATTATTTTTTATCGATAAGCAATTTTTATTTATTTACATTAAGTTTACACTTGTTTGGTTAAATGCGTTTTTAAATATTGATTTTAGAAAGCGTTATTTTAAATACAAATTAGTACAATTTTTAACACGATAGTTTGTAAGTTTTATGCACGTTGCGGTTGTGTTTGGTTTGCTGTAACATTTTTAATAAGGCATTGAAATTATGTGATATGTGTTCGGCCATTTTTACACCGCATTTGCAGCGCTCGCTTATATCCGAACGCTTTTTATTATAAGATTTCGTACCTATTTTAATTAGGTGTTTTAGGGATCAGCTAATGTATTTAAACTCTTTGAGGCTTCATAGGAAGCCCAAAAATTTATAAGTTGGCAACACAGTTTAAAAATTATATAAATAAAAATTTTAAATTGGATAAAATTTTAATGAGATTAATATAGGATAAAAAATGTAAGATTTTCCAAACTATAACAAAATGGAACTGCGTAAAAGTATATAATCTCAAATATATAATTATAATGTCAAAATATGTAATCAGGTATACAGGTGCTATAGTAGATTTCCTATTCGCTGTAACTTAATGATAACGTTTCTACGAAATAATGCATAGACAGAGTCAGCGGCCGTCCTTTACAAATCTCGTTTATTATTGCAAGAGGTTTACTTAAAACCTAATTACCAGTCGAAAATGTGGGTTGCCTAAAGTTTTCGTTATAAAAAAAACACACCTCAGCCACCTCGAATACTAACTTATTGTAAGCTTGAATACTATCATTGAGTTACAGTCGGTCCATTATGCTTAATAATCTTACAAGAATACATTTTCGATACCGTCTAGCAGACCCAGAATAATTACATTACGTCATCATTATCATATGGGTTCTAATATGTCAAAATCTGTCGTTCATATGATCTGGATTGCATCGAAGCCGTATTACTGTTTTTAAAAGAACTTACAATTTTATCATGGCAAATTTTTATTATATAAATGTATCCGCCGGCAAAGTACTGCTAAATGTAAGCTTATTTTTGTGTTGTTTTACAGATTAGTTTATTTTAAGCATATTTATATTAAAGTTTTAGCTATTTTATAATTTGTATAAATTCTGGAGCCTAGTTTTTAAAAATTTGAAATGAATAAGAATTTATTTTTGTAAGTTAGTTAATAAGTTGATATTTTTTGTGGCAACATTCCTTAGTTACGGTATTTCGTTTGTAACCTAGTCAGAGATAACTCGGTATTAATGTTCTAACTGTTGTAGTAACACTTTGTATATATTATAGTATGATGGCTCTGTCCGTCTTTTGAATGTGCCTCTAATAAAATATGTTTTAATTTGAGCTATATAGTTTTATTGTTTACCATAAATAACATCCAATGCATATTTCATTTGAGCAGTTCTCTCAGATCTCTTCTAACCGCTATCTTCTCTCAGAAAAAATGATACAGAGCTAGATGGATCCATAGACCAATTATTTTATGGTATAATTTCTCTATGATGGATCTAAGTAAGCTGGTTGCATTATGCCGACCCTTTACCCAGGCGACAGATCACGACTTACATGGAATTTACATTATATTTCGCCGGAATGACGTAGATCCGTAGACTGGGTTTGTTTCAATTTCTTCAATGGTACCTAGTACCATAGAGTTAGAGGAACTATATATAATGTAATTGGTCTATGCTAGTACTTATTAAAGTTATAGTAAAATATTAGTTTATGAGATTTCCCAAGGACATTTAGATGTCCCACAAACCACAACATAGTCTGACAACTACTCTGTGGACTATTTTTATTCTAACTGAATAATTAATTATATGAAACTCACAAAACATTTTAATTTCTTTGAACCTTATAAAGGGCAAACTGAAACAAAAGCATAACAGTACAACGATTTTATTATCTACAACTATATCAACTGCTCCACACTGTTGGCGGAGAGCTCGAGTAGCCTCCAAGCGGCCTTGGGGTTCAACTCTTGCGGATCCCGACACAGGACCCACACATAGTTGACCCTCATGACCTTATTGGGGTCACCTTCTATCACATTATTTTTGCCATCCCGGACACACATTATCTGTTGTGATTGGAAGGTTAAAACCAGTACGGGGCCTTGGTCCATCATTTTGCCCATGACCAACTCTATATTTTCTACGTCTAGGATCTTGGAGTCCAGTCTGTAACCTAGTTGCTTGCACTGGTTGATCGGTGTAGCTAGTATGTTGTACACACCTTCGTAGCACCAATCTTTGAGAATCTCCAGGTCTCCCCGGACCATGGCTTCGAGAATGTTAGGTATGATGTCGTTCGCGCAGTCTTCCAGGAACTTTTGAGCGGTGAAGTTGGGGTCGATTTTGCAGATTTCGGTGAGAGTAGTCGACAGTTCCGTTTTCTCAAAGAGATTTCCGAAGAGGCTGCTCACTTTCTCTGTCAAAAGTCGTGAAGCTTTCACCACTGGGTTGTCCGATTCCTCGTACTTTATTTTCCAATCCAAGACCTGTAAATACATTATTACAGTATTTTACAGAGCATCCATAGCCTAACGGGTAAGACCTTTGGTTTTATTTAGGAGTGAGTTTACTGGTGGCCCAACTTCCCTAATCTACCTATCCCTGTTCCCATTCCCTCATACAAGGCCGGCAACGCACTTGCAACTCTTCGGTTGCCATAAGGTAACCCGTCTGCTCGCTTGCCCCTTAAATATCATTAAAAAAAACACAAATAAGCAATTTAAGGTGTGGTAACACCGTCGAAAACCAAGAAATTATACATTCCAAATTAAAAAAAAAGAACCTAATTCTTAACCCCCGAATCTCGGCTGACTGTATTTTGTCAAGTAAGTGAGTTTACTGCAGACTAAACTCCGTGCCCCTATTCCCTTAGCCTATTTCCTCATAAAAGGATGGCGATGCACTTGCAACTCTAATGTTACAAGTTTTCATGGGCGACGCCATTTGCTTTCCATCAGGTAACCCGTCCGCTCGTTTTCCCCTAATTACATAAAGAAAAGAACACATAGCTAACCTTATTAACATACTGGTTGTTGTTCTTGAAGTCCTCCCACTGCTGGTAGAACTTGGAGTCGCGGTGCAATTCTACGCCGAGTGTCTCCGTGTCCGGCGCATACGTTCGCTCGTCCTCCGCTATCTGGTAGATAATGTAATAATAATATCTACGCTTCATACCACGTCAATCTGGCCCCGTGCTAAGCACCCGAGGGACTTGTGTTACAGGTACCGGACAACGGAAATATATTTAACTTTTACTTTTACTTTTATACTATAAACATATTTAAGATTCTTATTATATGATACACATATTTTATACACATCCATGACCCAGGAACACTAAAAAACTTTTGCTCCGTCGGCGGGATTCGAACCCGCGACCCCCGGCGTGAGCAACCAAAGTGCTCAACCACTGCGCCACAGAGGTCGTCAAATAAATAAAATGTTAATAAAATATATTGTATAATTATGTACGTTTGTTACGAAAAAGTCAAAAAGTACTTATTATCTTATCTTAAAAATGTGCTACATCATATCATTACTGCCTATAAAAATATCCAGAATCCGTCGGATCGATCAAGTGAGAGTCAGACTCACGAAAGGAGGGTTCTGTATACATGTAGACTGATTTAGAATATAGGATACTTTTGATTACAATTAGATGTACGCGTGGGATACTTTTGATTACAATTAGATGTACCCACATTAAGCGCGACAATCCTGCATCAGGCTATCAAAGATTTCAAAGCACGGCGAACGGTGGCTTCGGCCTGACCGGGCATAGCACCTCGCCCAGTCGGAAGATATTCCTTTGGCCGCCATCTACAGACTAAAACATTCCAGGCTGTGGATAGATTCTAGTTATCAATATAATGTTTAGTAGTTTACCTCAACACGTTTTCGTAACGCGGCAGGCGATGTGTACACCCTTCCCTCCAGACCGCGCGGCGCCATTTCGTTCTTAACTACTTCTGTAGCCTGAAATAAGGAACATTTATATTGAATGTACTGTGTGATGCTACTTGCATGTTTGTTTGTTTAAATGAATTTTAAACTGCACAAACTGACACCATGAGGTAAACATTTCAGTAATACTGCCCAGCATATTTGTATGGTTACTGTAGAAAGAAGCTATTTTACAGCAGAATAGACAAATGAGGATGTTGAGTGAAAAAATGTTGTATTTTCACTTACTTGTGAAATAGTTTTGAATGCTGAAGTTTGCCCGAGCTTCTGACCAGACTCAGCAATGCTCTCTGCAGCTCCTTTTGCTGTCTTAGATATATCTTCTGTTATCTTCCCTGTAAATTGTATTTTAAGAGTTTAATATGTGAAATTTAAATAATATTTTCATTTCCGTGGAACAGTCATACTTTGGCAGGAAAAGGCCAGCTCGACCGGAAAACTACTATGGCCTCACGGAAAAGCGTTTTACACAATTTAAGATGGCAAGGCCTAAAACATTTAATCGAGTTTTATACAGAAAATGGCTGACATTTACACTAAGTGTTAAAAGCCTCCCAAAAATATAAGATTTTAAAAAATACATAAAATATATGGGAAGCTTGGTTACGGAAATATGAGGCTTTTTTCTTGTGTTATTGCAGGCTTACCCTACATTTAAATCATCACTGCTTTATGTAGAAGTGTTAATCTTAATCTAAGATGGTTTGCATAATAGTTTGGTACTTAAAATTAGCTTTTTCCCTACCCACCAACCTAGAAATGAGCCATGGACAGGTAGACTGTCTACACTGGCTTAGTTATTTTTATTAAAATTCCCCTCTTTGGCTTCCCTACTATTATTCTATTTCTAAAGATCTACAAAGACCAAGACTTGAATAAAAACTGTCACATTATATTTTCAATTTAGATAAAAAAAATCAAATCTTACCAGCCTTTTTTGCGATTTCAGTTTTGCTGGCCTCCTCTAATACATGCCCAACCTTGCCCTTAATTCCTTCTAAGGTTTCTTTTAGTACTTCAGAGCTCTTTGAAGCCTCTGACTCAACAGCGTGGAACTTCTGTCTAGCCGCCTGCAGCGCCTCTGAGTTTTCCAACTTTTGAGCCTCTTCTCGGAACTTCTTAATGTTCTCTTTCATCTCCTTGTTTTTTGCGATCTCATCTTTGATGTTTTCAATGATGGAGGAGAAAAATCCTTTCCGTGCCGAATAGTACCGACATTCTGGCAGTCTGAACTGGAATATAACTTCAAATTATCACATAGACAGAGGCACACTACATACTCCATAAAAGGAATGTTTATGTCTTAATTAATTATATAATATAGGAAAAAAGATAATCTATGAAAGCTTTTTCTAAAGCTACAAAAAAAAAACATCATAAAGTTTGAACTAAGTATTACTATCATTTCATCATTCATAAAGTGATCTAGGTTCAAGTGATCTACTAGCTTACCTGTTCAGATTTTACTGTTAACGTTGGCTTTATGTTTAGGGGTAAAGTACACTTCCACCGAGCTGAGCTGTACAATAATTGTCGAGATGCATGCTGAAAGTAAAAATAAGATCTTATAAGAACAAATAACCTCAAAGTAAATAAAGATTTTATGCTCAGTACTTACCATTTTCGAATATATTGATATATCGATAGATATTAAAAGATTTGAACGAAACGCTACTTCCGGGCTTTAATTCTATGGAAATTTATATAATTTTAGTCATGTTTTACAAGAATAATGAATTTTTAATACATTTTGGGTATGAAATAGAAATGGAAATGACATTTGAACATTGACAAATGACAAATGATAACCAGACAATATGAATTTGACAAATGTCTTTTTTTTGCTCTATGCAAGTTTTATTTTTGGTTATTAAGTGCAATTTACAAAATATCAGCTAATAATAATAATTGTGTAAAAAAATACTTATTGGCTCCAATATATGTACTTTGTTCTAAAGTTTGGCTTTTGATCTGAATTTGAAAATTAATAAGAAGTATGGAACTTAAAAAGAAAATCTTAAAAAAGTACCTTAACTGCGAGGCTGACAAAAAACTAACGTCATAGACAAAGTCTGAAGTGACGTATTTCCTGCAATTTCGCAACTTTTTATCATAATTTATAAATATTCTTCTGTTTATAAAAATAGAGATATTTGTTACATTTCCCACAAATTTAAAAACTGTTTTATTTTAATAATATTAGCATTATGTTCTTCCTTAATCTATATAAATCGATTTTATTACTATTTTCTATGTTTATAAATGTAATCACTTCCGGTGTGAAGGTAGTTCCAGAAACAAAAGTCTTGCAATTTTTTCATTTATTTTCTGTCGTCATATTTTAGCCACGGTATCGCGTACGCGTTTTGTGGATTCTTATTTATTTTATGTTCGTTCTCCGTGGAAAGTTTGTCGTGTTCTCGCGTATTTAATTTGCTCACACATCGATTATTGGAAGACCTCTGCATTGGTCCGGAGGAAGGTACGCATAGCTACAATATCGAATATCTTTTCTATATTTACATACCTATATGGAAACACCGTAGATACCACGTTTTCGCCAGCTGGTGCGTACGTTTCTTAGTTAGGAAATCTGATAAATAGCTGGATCTGGTAGATTTTACTTTTGATTGCCGTCGTATATTCGTAGTGCGAGTGTCTGTAATAGTTTGGTAATTGTTATATTGTGTCAGGTTGGTGGTGAGCCCGGCCTTTCCCTGGTGCAAGCTAAGTGGAAGGATCAACAATTCATCCCATCTGTGAGCTTCCGTCCAGTGGGGCGCTACCATTTTATATGACTTTAGCAAGATATACAGGTTAGTACGACTGCAGTCTAATTTCGCAATAGTACAAACTTAGGTTATTTCTTATCGTCACCTAGTCAGTATTCAATACTATTCTAACTAAATTTATATTTAGGCGATCACTTCTTTTCCCGATGTTGTAAGAAATTCGTGATAAAGTAGTTTTCTGTAACTTATTCTGAAATAATTGTAAAAACAATTAATATAATTTATTACCCATACAACATTATTGCATAAGTTACTGGGCTAATCAGTTTTTATGTGTATGTGTGTAATTACTTATGGCACCATATTACTTAGCAGCTTATGTGTAGTGTAAAAATGTCTAGTCATTCCTGGTAAATTATGGATCTGAAAAAAATGCATGTCATTAACAAATGAATAATAAGTGTTCCATGTTATTTTTAATGTATTTATTGTAGCCAGGCTTCCAACTGTATTCAAGGCTTCCGGGTTTAATAGTACTGACTTAGAGTATTTGTGATTTTCTGTCTTCTGCTTAAACATCTGGCTTTACTTCAACTTTTGCTTAAGTCAGCCATAAGTACACTAAGTGAAGTAGGCTTCTTTTTGGAGTCAAAACGGACCCTATTACCAGGGGTGTGCACAGGTTTGTTCCAAAAAGTGTACAGCAAGGTACTCAGCCACTGTGTAAAAGACTACCAGGACAATGTCCATTGGTTGGTTGTCAATTGTACTAATTTAAAAATTTATTTAAATTTTTCATTCATAAAAGGGACTTTCGTATAAACAAGACATTCAAATTCATATGGCAGGTAATGTACTGCTTTTATTCCTGTATGGAGCGCATGCATCTGCCTATTACTATTTCCTTTAGATCAAGCATTTTGCCAGCAGAATAGTTTGCCAGCGATTAGTGCACATATCTGTGCCTTAGCATTTTATGCCTTTAATACTGCATAGTCATGGAGATCTTCAACCAGAGTTTTGACAAGATACGGGCACAAATATAGTAAGGAAAATGTTTAGCACTTATCCCTTTCTTTTACAAAAAGTTTGTTGCTGTCTACACGCTTATCTCAGAAACTACTGGACGGATTTGAATAAATCTTATATACTTTTTATCCTGGGAAAATGTACGGTTCCCGCCTGATTATATTTTAAAGTGTATAAAAATATTTAAACAGTGATTAATTACTAATCAAGATTCACTGTCCCTATCTGTTGTGTGACTTTTTCAATATTCCAAAAATGACTTGATTAGTTAAACACTGTTTAAATATTTTTATTATTAAGGGAATAGGTTTATAAGATACAGAAACTATTATGTTAGTTGTCAGTGAAAAGTATTTGTTGGAATTCAGAGCAATGTTTTACTGGTGTTATCAGCTTTCGGTTAATGGGTAACGGACGTCAGTGATAAAAATGTTTTGTTTGACTCACTACACTTTTGGAGCATTAACTTGCTTATGAGTAAACAAAGAATATATTTTGTAAACACTTTCACATTCATCATCATTGTCTTCGCCGTTTTTCTGTGAGGCCGTATTGTTAGTACCTATATAGACTTACATAAAACAGCACTTACTCTGTGTTTTGTCGAATTAGTAAGTTTACCGAAGGATACCCTACCCTACCCTACGCCCTGTTCACTCAATTAAGCTAAACAGTGATCTGTTTGCTGATTTGTCCCCTAATTTCATAAGGATTCTCGATGGACAAACCAAGTCTATGCAACATTGTACCCACTGGAGATTATGAATTTTCTGTGAGTTGTGTGAATAGGGTTGAGTTGACTCATATGTGTAGAAGCTTAACTTGTCGACCATTATGATTCTAATCTATTAGATGATGCCATGATGCAAAATTTAATCTGCCGAAACCGTACATTTTTCCAAGATAACAAGTATCCCATGACCCAGGGCTCTAAAGTATCACCGTATCAAATTTTTGCAAAATCTGTTCAGCGGTCTGGACGGTAAGAGGTAACAGACAGACACATTTTCGCGCTTATAATGTTAGTATGTATATGTGTCCGAGTTAGAAAAATAGTTTGGATGGCACTTGACTGTAGAGTGTTGGTGTTACGTGTTGGTTATGTCACAACTCACAGTCTGGGTCGACGACCGCGCTGTCTCGTGCGGTGGCGACTGACGAGCATTTGGCGAAAAACGCCGGCGTACGGGGATGGCCCGCTTTTCAATATCATACTATATAGA
Source organism: Cyclargus thomasi (assembly GCA_026546445.1). Taxonomy (NCBI): domain Eukaryota; kingdom Metazoa; phylum Arthropoda; class Insecta; order Lepidoptera; family Lycaenidae; genus Cyclargus; species Cyclargus thomasi. The sequence continues at coordinate 2,041,778 of JAOTAV010000006.1, forward strand.
GGCCAGACCAGAGCCAGGCCTGAACCACATTTTTTTTTAAATTTAACTTGACCGTGTCGATGTAAGGGACATCGACACGGT
>JAOTAV010000006.1:2041958-2072026 GCA_026546445.1 Cyclargus thomasi
GATGTCACGAGTGTCCATGGGCGACGGCAGTTACTTTCCATCAGGTAACCCGTCTGCTCGCTTGCCCCCTAAATATCGTTTAGAAAAAATACCTGGCAAATATACAGCTACAGATTCAATATAATTCAAAAACAAAAAAAATAATTAGCTAGTAAAAAGTTTATTGATTGTAATTAGAGGTCAAATGAGCAGACGGGTCACCTGAGTATGGAAAGCAACCGTCGCCCATGGAACACCAGAAGAGTAGCCTACCTTTTATGAGATATCAAACTAAGTCGATGGAATGAATAACGCTTTTTTCATGTAATTTTCTGCCAGGCTCAGAAAATGTGGAAGAATGCAACCGAAAAACTAAAAGGTCGAATAATAATAATAATAATAAAATTAAAAGATCTATGTAATCTCTTCTTGAAGAAGAGATTATAGAGATCTTTTACTTTTACGCGAGCGAAGTCGCGAGCAATAGCTAGTAAACCCATAAGCTATACGTTACTTTGTCCAGGTGCTGACATGGATATGCGACGCTCTGACGGCGCCGGCGAAGGACGTCAAGCTTTGGTCTGTCAACGAGTGGGTGTCTAGGCGCCCCGACCTGGCCCAGGACCACAGCGACGCGAAGCTGGCCGGGTAAGTAAGATGCCAGTGCCGAATAGCACTACCCGCGCCCCGAGATCTCTTCAGCGCGCACTAACTTTAATAATTCAAACTCATATTAAAAGCCTGTGACACTTCCTTCTGTGCGCGGTCGAACATTACCTGAATTTCTGACAAAAATTCAGACGCCTGTAAAATATCATACAAAAACCTTTAGAAATTTCAGATGATATGCGGCCGCATCAATACATATGAACAGAGTGCGTTCTGGCGAGGTGTTCCAGTTTTTCTGATCAGAAGTTCGGCTAATGGGCGCCCGGGGATAATGTCGTAGTCGTAGTATTTAAGGTTATGTAATTTTTTATTATTTTCAGGTTATGGCGTCAGGAGTACATAGAAATACTGCTGCAGCATCTAGACGACAGCTATGATACAAACAAGCGGATGGCTCTGGAGATACTCCACAAATGTCCCATGGAACTATTCAAGGTGAAAGAAAAAAATCCTGTTATGAAATGTTTTAAAAGTTTTTGACGGAATGTTAATTGTAAAATAAAACACTGAGTGCATCTTATCCGGTTATACTTGCGGCCGGCGGTTAAATAAAAAGATCATTAATAAATATACCTAAAAATATAAAAGTGGAGGTATATACGAATTTGTGTATGAAAATATGTGTTTTTCGCATTACTCTTTTAACCGATCAATGTTTAAATTTCCAGCTGAAGTATTCGACGAGCTTAGACTTTTCGGACATACTGCAACAGGCGTCGTCCGTCCGCCCCTCGGAGTGCGTCGCCGCCGCGCACAAGATGGAGTTGCTGCTGTACCGGCTGCCCGACGCCGTGCCCGTCGCTGACAGGTAACACGGACGTACTGACGACGCACGCGTGCGAGAGACGAACATACTGCGCCGGGTCTTGCGCATGCCCAATTAATGTTTTGGTCTTGTCTATAAAGTAACTTTACAATCGCCGATGTAGAAGCATAAGATTACGCATTAAAATAAATAAATAAAAAAATAATATTTTGTCACAATTCCTGTATAATGATAAATTTTTAACGATATCGAATAACTTTGCAGCGAAATCAACACAGTATCTGAGTACTTGCGGTATGTGGTACGCTATCGCGCCGTGGTGGGTACGTTGAGAGTTGTGCGGGCGCAGCTACAGCAGCTGCAGGACTCACTGTTACGGGCTCGCGACGCGCCGCTACACGGCGTGTTGCACGTCTTACGAACGCTGTTACTGCTGCGACCTAAGGAGCTGTCGTTACTCGGGTAAGTTGCTAACTAGGTCATAACTGTTAACAGGAACCACGTTGTTACGCCGTGTCGTTTCGCACAAGTGCGAATTCATTTTTAGGCTTCCGTACCCAAAGGGTAAAAACGGAACCATATTACTAAGACTTCGATGACTGTCCGTCTGTCTGTCAGACAGAATATGTATTTTTATTGCTGCCATAACAAATACTAAAAACAAAATAAAGCAATATTTTTAAAGGTGGCTCTAATACAACAAATAAGTTTTCTGCGTTTTCTTTTTATAATAAGATGCATAATAGGTACGATTAATTCGACTTTGTTTTATAAATTTTTACATTTTTATAATTTAATTTTTTTTTATAAATTTAAAAATGTCTGTATGTTGACCTAGCACCGATTCGAGAACTAACCCGGCGAGAAGAACCGGCGTACGAAACTCGTATATTGCCTTCGTATCTAATTATTGCATGCGTGTGCTTGTCACTGAATTCCTCCCGAACGACTAGACTAATTATGATGTAATTTTTTGTGTGTTTTCAAGTGGACTTGAGTTGGTCTTGTTATAAACCAAGACAACGTCGGTCGGGTCCGCTAGTTGTCTTAGTATAATATTCAATGCCAATTTGTATGTTTTAATTCCAGCGTCCTAAACGGATTCCCGAAATGGCAGGTTGTGATAGAGGAGATATTAGAGGTGTGTTACGCGGCTTCTGCGGCGGTCGCGCCCGTCGTCAACAGTGCCTCGCCCGAGGGACACCTACCCATGGACGCCACGCCCCTTGAGGATAGCGACGGGTATGACATTGGGGGTTGACGCTGAATGTTATAATTCCACGCATGCGAATCCGCGGGTAAAAGCTTTTATTGGTATACAGAGTGACGAAATATTTGCGATTAAAGCTTCCATCTTTTTCTTTCTCGGAAAATGACCGAAACGAAGGGTTTACCTGCTATAGGCTTCGAACGCACTGCATGGGTTATGACGTCACGTCACACCTCGGATCGCTCTTTCTAAGTCGCTACTTTAAAGCCTTATAACTTGGTTTTTTTTTAACTCCATAGTTTTTCAATAAAGATAGTATTATTTTAAATAATAAAGCCAGGGTATATAGAATCAAGTAGACCCAACTTACTTACACCTCATTCCCTATGCCTTTTCCTGTTCCCTGTTCCCGTTCCTTCATTAAGAAAAATACTGGCAACGCACTTAAAACGCTTCTGATGTTGACGGCCGATGCTTTCCATCAGGTGACATGTCTGCTCATTTATCTCCTAATTTCTTAAAAAAGTACTAAATAATGGACGTACGGAAATGCGCGCTTACTTTGTGTTCACGTACGCAAATGCGTGCTTACTTTACGTTTGCTTACGTAAACGCGCGCTTATCTCACAATGGTTTTGCTACAGTGTCGTGCAAGTTGACGGGCGACACGTGACTGCCCAGATGGTGCTTCTCTGTGCCTGGAGAACCGTTAGAGAGGTAAACATTATTGTCACCTATTATGAGGTAATCATCATAATCAATAAAAGGAAAATATCATACAAATGTTACCTTGAAAAATCTTATTTATGACACACTAGATGGCGTCCGCAACGCCGTTGCGCCAAAAATCTTTATATAGCGGAGAAACTGAACGTTTTTTGGAGATAACAAGTATCCCATGCTCTTCCCCGGAAAATATATCCGTGCCAAATTTTGAGCAAAATTGATTCAGCTGTTTAGTTGTTAAGAGGAGACAAACAGACTTTCGCATTTGTAATGTTAGTAAAATATGGACTAGCCGATCCAACAGTCGCTGTCCGGCTGGTCTTAGTTTGTTAATCTAAACCATTCTGAAATCCCCTTGAAAACCTACAAAAAATTTTATCTAAATTGATCCAGTCGTTTTGGAGAAGTTCAGTGACAAACTAACGCACACAAGAGTTGTATATATTAAGATAATATATTATTTATTTATTACAAGGAAAACTAACAGCTAATTTTAGTTAAAAAAATATATAAGCCAATTAACAGTTTTCGCGACTAGGATACTAACAAAACCTCTGTCACAGGTGTCCCTGATCCTCGGCGAGATAGGGTCGAAAACGTGGACGTATAACGATCCTCCAAACCTGCCGATATCTCGTCTGCACGAGATCGGCGCTCACTTCACGTCGCTGCTAACGGAATTGAAGCACCGCGGCGCCTTCGAGCAGGCGTACGTAGGATACACCGTCATGCTTACCAGGTAAGTGTGTTTGAAGGGGGCAAAAGAAAGAGAGGGGTTACGATTACCCGATGGAAAGCAACTACCGTCGCGAAGCAACAGAAGGGTTTCTAGTAGACCGGCCGGAAGGGAATACGGACTCGGGCGTACTACAGCTAGAACAAAACGACGACACAGTCTCCGTACATTAAGTCAGCTTAAAGTTAGACAATCGGTCCTCTTTAATTATACCAAATCTATTGTATTTTTGCCCAAAGAAAGCGCCGATTATTTATTTATGGCAACATCACGACTGTCAACCTGAGTATAATGCGTGTCAAATTGCGTTCAAAAGTAGTGAACGTACGGTGGCTTTGAATAAAAAACCGCTTCATTTAAATCGCAATCTTTTTCTGCTGTGGTTTCAATCTTTAGTTTCACAATAGTACGTCTATTGTGACGTCAAACTAAGGAGCGGAGAGTCTCAGAAATGTTGGTAACATCCTTTGACAAGGAGCGGGGGAAGGGTTGAAAAATTTGTGTGACGTACTTTATCGATGGTCCGTTATACTTTCTACTTTTTGCCACTCATGTTTTTGATTCGATTGTACCTGTAGCTGTAAGTTTTTCGCATATCTTTTGTTATTTTATTAATTCAAAAACGCTTAAATGGATACCAAGATTTTAATTACACTAAAATCTCATATTTCTCAATGTTATTTTCTCGTTAAAGCTCTTCAATTACACCGACAGAAAAAAGATTTTAATCGACTCATGTTGAATTTTTAGTTTGTGGAAACACCCCGAGGCAGCGATACGCGAGTTTCCCGCCGCGTGGCTCGACCAGCTAATGGCCGCCATCGCCAGCGGTGAAACTAACCTGTGTGCGACGCGCCGAAGCGCCGGCCTGCCTTTTATGATACAGGTACCTTTTACCTTTCCAAACTTTGCTTCTGCTTTTCTTCCAGAAAAAAAATTGTAGCAACCTCGAAACCAAATTTATCGGCATGCAAATATTTCAACTTAGTAGTGCGCGCGGTCCTAAGTAGGCCTTTTTTATTTGGACGACGCTTGTGACGCGCACTGCCACTTGTATCAAAGTTGTGTATGTGCGCTCTTGTGAGCATGCACACATAGTGTCGCGCGTACAACTAAGTTAAACTAATGTTACCTATGACTTATGTTTTATATTGCAGGCCCTCATAACAACAGAACTAGCGGCGGGTGGGCGGCGTTGGTCGGAGTGCGTGACACGCCTCCTGAGTCTCGGCAGCACCGGCTCTGCGGACACGCGCGTGCATTGCGCGAACGTGCTACGCGCGTTGTTCCGCTGCGGGGCGCTGCACGACCACCTGTCGCCGCACGCGCCCGCTGCGTTATTGCTGGCGTTGCGCGGCTTCAGAGCTGACACATGGAGCGTGAGTTTATTTAATCTTTGTTACCTAACGCGACCAATAGTTTTTACAGTCTTTAAAGTCGTGATTTTTAGGTCAGAAATGTCATTTTTTTCAAAACTTCGTTTACTATATCGGTAGCCCACGAAACCGCGCACAACTTATAAAGTCGGCACGATGTTCATCGTATCTGCAATGACTATAGCGAGCTTTTTGTGTTTACTTTCCTTTGTTACTCCGAGGCATATCGCCGAAGAAGTTTTTTGCGTCTGTATGTCTTTCGTAACTGTTGTGACTTGTTATATAGATTTTTTTCCACATAATATACGTCTGTTTTAACATTTTCCCAGTCTTTATAATAATATAGTGATATTTAAAATATAACAGGAGCGGAACTCGTCTACGCTATTATTTGCGGCTCTCGTGGTGTGGACGTTCGGCGTGCAGCGGTCGCGCGACGCGGACGCACTGTGCACGCGCAACACGATGACGGGTCGCATGTTCTTCCAGCGCTTCCCCCAGCTATACGACCACATGCTGGTGAGTGTGACGGTAATATGTGCACAGCTTGCCAAAAAAGAGTGGTTCAGCTATGCAACATGACAATAATTCTTGTTAAATCCAGTACAATTTTTTTTAACATTGCGTACAAACGTAGTTATGGCTTACACCTAAAAATTAAAACTACACCAATATTTTTAATTTTGAGTCCCCAAGTCCAGCACTGTTTTCTTCAAACATTCTTTACTATAACAATTTTCAGAGCGAGCTACAAGAGATGACCTCTGAAGCGGATTGTATGTCGCGCGGCGCTCAGCTACCGGTGCTACTGTTGCTAGCGCGCTTACACCCCTCGCCGCTAGAGGGCACTGCTACCAACCTCAAGGTCAGACACTCAACTTCCTACTAATATATTTATTAAAATTAAAAACACAGACCAACGCTTCAAGCTTTTGTTACACTGTGTTTGCGTTGTAATCTTTTACCTTTATGACGAAATAAATAAACGTGAAAGTTTGTACGTATGTAAGTTTTATAATCTATTAGCTGAAAACCACTCCATGGATTTTTATCAAATTTTGTATGGAGTAAACTAATACCCTTACACGTAGGCTAATTTTTAATAAGGGAAAATGTCACAATAATTCTTCAAAACAATATTAAAAATGCGAAAGTATGCTGTTTGACTGTCTGTTACATCTTCACTCCAAAACCGCTAAACCGATTTTGTCCAAAAATGTACTGTTCCCGCGATGTATATAAGCGAAATTTGGCGCACGTGACGGGCCTATTTGAAATCACCTATTAAAAATATACTTTGTAATTCAAAGTTTACTTATGAACCACGGATCACAGCTATCCGGATCATCCGAGTCGCGATATACTAAATGTGGCGCGACAGATTCGGGTGACGTCTACTTTCCTTATAAAAGCGAAAATTGTCTACCTTTGAGGCTGATTTCAGCGCCGACGTATATAGTCAGTGCTGGCTCGAGATGTATGAAATTCTAGGAAGCATTTTTTAACGAGTTGTCTGTGTTAGTAATTCATATATTTCGCCGTCAATGCTGACCATCAGCAAACGTAAGAATAAAATCAGCCTTAAGTATTTTAACTACTATTTCCAGGTGTCATCGTTCGTACCGCTGGTGCGTGCGTGTGGTGCGGGCGCGTCGCGGGCGGCGCGGCGGCTGGCGGCGCGCGCGCTACCCCCCCTCTTAGCGGCCCGCACGTTAGTATACATGAGTTCATTACTGTGGTGATGGTGACCGCAAAGGCAGACAGATTTCAACTGTTGCATGTATATGTACCGACGCATTTAAGTTCGATAGCGCGATGTAGAATTGTGGCATTATTTGTACCTCAATATCGTGGCTTTTCATGGCTATATGCTTTCTTGCCGCATGAGCATAAAAAATATTGTCGATTGAAATGTACGCTACCTACCTCGCTTTGTCTTCCTGAAAATGAATTGAAGAAATCACCATTTCTTTATATTAAACAAATCCGCCCGAAGCCACTGCGCTCTGATTGGTCGGAAGTCACACAGGACACGGATGGCTTACATTACTTCTCTTTTGGTTGTATGCTCGATGAACTTTACATTACCACTATTTTAGGACTACATCAGACGAAAAAGTTTGGAAATCTGACCAAAAACAACAGAGTTAAATTTCCAACATAAACTTCTTTTTTTTTTAAGTCGGTTCGATAGTAGCCTAAATTACTTATTATATTGGCTATATCCTAGTGAAAGTCCCGTCTAAATCGGTCCAGCCGTTTCAGAGATAAGCCAACACAAATAGACAGACAGACAGATAAAAGTTGTAAAAAAAGTTCTTTAGTATATGTTCCTTGTCTATATTCATATGCGAGTAGAAAGAAATGCGTATTTTAATGTTACAAGCAGACACTACAATTTTATTTATTTGTATAGACTAAACATCTGACTGGTACGCTTGTCCACAGCTACCTGCCCGCCATATTGGAGATGCTGACGTGCGCGTGCGACGTCCGTCAGCGTACCAACTACCGCCACGGTACTATACTGCAGGTGACTTGATCGACATTTCAACTATTAGTAACTAATTTGTATATCGGGGAAAATTGAAAGAGAGCCAGTTGACGGACCTACGTCAACTAGTCGGTATATGTCAATGCCATGTAAGTCGTGACCAGTCGGCTGGGTTTGACCTAGCCCGACCAAATAACTTGATCTAAGATCTGTATCTGTTTCAACTTCTCTGATTGTACATACGTCCCTGTAAAATTTGTTAAAGTTTGTCTAAAAAAGACATTCTACATTTCCATAATAATAATATAAAGTTGTGCGAGTTTCTTCCGCCGGGTTAGTTCCCGAACCGGTGGTAGGCACCGTCGTCTCGACGTTCAAAAAGGTTTTTATCAAAATACCTACTTTTCATTAAAAAAAAATATCATAAATCGAAAGTGTGTCTGTCTATTTGTCTGTATATGTGTCTGTTACCTTCACGCCTAAGCCGCTGAATCGTTTTGCTGAAATTTGGTGAGGGGATCCTTTGAGTGCCGGTAAATGTACGGTTCCCGCGCGAATAACCATTTTTGGACCAAACGAATTGTGAGCGTCATCCAGTTGTTATAAAATATAGTTTATTAATACCAAAAATAATCTTCTGGATATAATGATGCCCGCGCCTCCGTCGCGCCGAAATTTATTTATTATTAATATTATTTATTATTTAGCACTATTAAAAAAATTTATAAAATATTTAAACCAGAAAGAATATATCGCGCGATCGCTTGCTTACTTAGATCCACAATCAACAAACAGTACGTCTTATAAAAACCAATTAAATTTACATGTGATTTTTTTTTCAGCTAACAAAGATATTCGAAGTAAACTCCGACATACTGAGTACCGAAGAATTGTCTGAGGTTCAACTGTCGACGTCACTTCGGGTTTCTGTGTCGCTGCTGAGACAGGCGCGCGGGGCGAAGCCCTGCTACGTGATAGCTGATGATTATGTTAAGATGATCAATGCTGTACTAGCTAGGTATGTTAATCTTTTGTATAAAAATAATACATTCCTGGCGCTACAACTCCAGAACGTACGACCCTAGTTTTTTGTAAAAAATTTCAAGAGAAAAGCAGGAAAACAGGGAAAATCAACGCGGACGAAGTTGCGGGCAACAGCTAGTGATGTATATTATTGTCCCAGAGTCTTTGTTTATGTAGATGATGTATAAATCAATCTTATCAAATCAAAAATCAAATCTTACTACACAAGTAACTATAAAGTTAAGTGTCCATAAACTTAACAATATTTTTGAGTATGAGTGTGTGTGTACTTAACATGTTGATTTTTTTATAATTATTAATACACAAATAATAATAATACAATGTTTTGAGCTAGGGTCACTACTTCCTGATAAGTGCTGGATAGTCTATCCACAACTTTTTTGACAGATTCTCTATAATTCGTCTATTAGATAAGTTCTGGAGACATACAGCACTTCCCAAAAATTGGTGAAACAGACCCTTACTTAATCTACATCTTTTTTTAATTCTTAGGTATCCTGCATTATTAGACGGTGAATTCCTTGCAGAGGTTAAAAATGAATTGTATAAACTACTATTTGAGAACGAAAAGCAAAAATACCATCCAGGCATGCAGCTGTGCTTAGCGAATGCCGCCTCTATGTACTTCGTCATAGCGCACATTTTACATCGAACAGATGATATATCAGACTTCGTACACAAATGTCTTAGACATGACATATATGAGGTGATTCTATCTGCGCTCAACTATTCACTGATCGTACACAAAACGCTCGAAACCGAAGACAAGTTTCAGGAACATTTAAATATTTTGTGTAAAAAATCCAACATGGCCGCTAAACTAATATCAGGAAAGCAGATTTTTGAAGATCTGGAAGAGATTTTAAAGACGCATAAATATTTGGAATGCCAACAAAAAGCGCTTCAAGTTTTAACTTTAAGTGAGGGTACTCAAGAATATATAATTCGCGGGAAAAACCGCCAAATCGAGCTAACAGATGGCGCTATTATTGACACCCTCATAGACTTCATAGAGACCGAACATGAAAACTTCACACATAATTACTTGCACAGTTTAATCTGTTTTGTGTCTAAGAGGATATCGGAGAATGCTATAGATGATAATAAATTGCTAGATGTAATAAGGACGATATTCGCTTGCGCCACTTCGGAAAACAGCGAGGAGACTAGAACGGTAGTTGTACAGTTTATGGAGAGTTCGTACGAAACGTTATTTGATGCGAGTTTTAGTGGATTGAAGGAGGATGAACAGTGTAAGTGTTTTAGTTACGTGGTTTCAAATTTTCTATAAAAAAAATAGCTGTCTGAAGTCTCAAGTCTTGTCTGATAAGCGCCATCGTTACTTCTAATCTATTCTGTATCTTACGCGAGCGGAAAACTTTGTACCCCTTTTTACGAAAGACTTTTAGATTTAAAAGTATGACATTTCTCCCAGTTCTAGCTGATATGGAGCAGGAGTGTGGAATACCAATATTATTTTAAAATATGCCTTATTTTTGCATATTTTTAATAAATAAAACGCTACGCACACTCTAATAAAACACTAAAATATTTCGACATGATACGATAATCATATACGAAATAATCTTTTGTTTATGGTTTAAGTCTGTATTTTTTAAATGAAATTTAATGGCCTGGTGACGAGACCTATATGCCAAATTGTAATTGAATTGAGAAATGCTTATGATCGAATTTCGACCAGGGGGCGACCTCTAGTAACGATTACTATACTAACAAATGATTCTGTAATTCCATGTCAACCTATTAGACAAGAGTTTAGGCGTGAAAGTGTGACACACAAACAGAATTACACTCGCATTTATGATATTACTTGATAATGCCCGCAACTTCTTTGCGCCAAAAATAGTTTATCACATTGAAACCGTATATTATTCGGTATAAAATGTGTCCTATGCCTTTCCCTGAGAGACAAAGTATTTCCATACCAAACTTCAGCAAAATCCGTTCAGTGGTTTGAGCGTAAAGAGGTGACAGACATATACACAGACATACTTCCGCATTTATAATGTTAGTATGCATATGGACGGATACAGTCGGCTTTCACCTAATCATTATTTTTCCATTTCCAGTCGAGTTCCGCGCAATCCTCTACTCCACTCTAATCATGGTACTGGAAGACGAGAGCCCCGCCCTGCGTCAACGCGGGGCGGACGTGGTTCGGCGTATCACAGGTCACGCCCACGTCAGCGCTGACCTGATGATGGAGAGCATACAGGACGTAGCCATGATCACGCTGCTGGCACTGGTAGACTTCAGGACCGTGGTGCAGATGTCTGATGTCAATGATGAGGTATTGTTTTTGAGGTTAACTAATATAAATATATACCGAGGGTAGGCGAAAAATAAATAGCCGTAGTCCGGCCCCACGTTGTCAGAAAAATCGGGTGCCTGTCAGACACCGGGCAAAAACGTATGAGAAAATTTGTATATTATACGGGATCCACAACAAAACATGAACAAAGTGCGAGGTATCCGAATTTTTCTGATTCAAAATTCGGATATTGTGCAGCCGGCTTAATATAAAGCACAGATGTCTAGCAATACGATAAAATGTCACATAGATGTTTAATAGGAATAAAATATAGGAATTAAACCTATACTTGCCATAGGAATCGAACTTATAAAGGTTACTCTTACACAGCTGCTACTTTTACAGTAACTATACAGAAAACATGTATACACCCTAAAGTATTATCTTTTTGTTTTATTTCATCCAGTCTTATTATTATATATATATAATATTTTCAAAGTATTTGCTTACCGAGATATATCTGAAAAAACGCTTTGTGTGCTATAAGCTATTTCACATTGTACCATCTTATTGTAATAACCATGTTTTTGCAAATGAACTAACTTACATAATATATTTTCCAGTGTCGAGTGTTCGACCAAAACGAACGCCACAACGCATACTTCGAGGAGACATTTTGGACGCGCGCCTGCGTCGAGGCGATCAAGCGGAAACAAAATGTACAGGACCCAGTTACATTTGTAAAGGAAATATCACATGAGCCCAAATATAAAACAGCCTTTACGTCACTATGTGGGGATAACGTTAATGATATTATAACCGGGAGATTCGGTGGCGATGTTAACCCCAAGTTGAAGGTTTTAGTTGATACGTTTTTGTCTCGAGAGACGTATAGTTTGTAATGTTAAGATATTGCATCTTTGTCTATTGCCTAGCTATAAAACACCTTGTAATGTTTTTGACAATCAGGCTTTATGTAACTTTAATGTTTTGGGTCAATCTAGACAGTAGGGGTCATTAACCCTCTGCCATAAGTTATGTCAACACTTTGTCTTTTTTTGTCAATCGCGGTTTGTATAGAAATTACATAATTTTTGACAGAGGATTGAAGATTAGAAGTCTGGCCGAAAGCACTATTGTGTCACAGTATACTTACTTTGTCTGAATTGAGAATTTTTACTCGGTGTGTGTTAATGTCTGTATCTTTCAACATTCCAAGTTAATGCTTTACTTTCTTGACGAAATAAAGTTTTAAAGTATTTTTCAAGTCATTTCTATATTTTTTCATAATAACAATGAAAATATTATTATTATTATAAATAGAATTTTATAATTGATGAAATATTTATATTTATTGTTACAATATTAAATGTTTTTCAATAAAATACATACAAAAGTAACAATTGTTTATTTTACCTATTATTTTTTATACAAAATATGTATTTACATACAACACACCCAGTCTAATTTTCTTTTAGTCTTTATACATAGGATTGTAAGTATAATGGACCCGTTTATGCCAATTTGGATATTTGCTAGTATTTGGTTTAAAGTCAAAATGTTCTCTAGACTCATTTATATATGAAAAAAGAAAAATTCAAACATAATATACAATCTCTCTATGAAGATCTAGAACATATTAATCAAAATACAGCCATTATTTTTGTCAATATATTGTGAATTTTTTTCAACACAATACAATATTAGATCTTGTAATTATAAACCCACAAATTCAAAGTTTTAGGACCAATGATTATGGATTCGCACATCTCCTAATTACAATCAATTTACAGCAGCCACATCATATAACCACATAATATTTTCAGTCTGATTAGTACACACACCGAGTATAACGACCACACATCACAGTATCTTGTCCCTTCGTATTCTATACACTTCTTTGGCGACCTGACTGTTTTTGAACTTTACTTTCTCACTTTTCTCCTCGCTATCAGTCTTATCTGTACTTTTGTTTTTTGTGAACTTTTGCAATTTAGACTTTATGCCCTCCGTGGTGGGTTCATTTTCATCGTCCTCGAATAAATCTTTGACGGAGACTAGTCTCTGTGAGTTGCCGAGTCTTAATAACTGTTTGAGTCCTCGCGCCGTTTTTTTCTCAATCAAGCCGAGCAGACCCCAATCGTCTCCCTTCTTATTGTCCAAGGACGTCTCTAGGTGCCACGCGGCGTTCCGTATCTCCAACTTCAGTCTCTCGCACTCCTCGTAGCTGACATTTCTACTGACATTCGTCGCTTGTTCTAAAGGATTGACAATGTACAGCGGTGAAGCGTTCGGTTTTCTTATAGATCTACCCTCGTTTATCGATATGGCTCGCTCTTGGAAGTCGAACTGGGAGTAGAACTCGAAGAATTGGAATAGCAGCGTCTCGAGACTGTCCGTGTTCTGTCCGAAGGCGGAGGCGGGCAGCTTGTTGAGGTCTCGCAGGAATGTGCAGTTGAGATTCTCCTCCGCTATACGGATGTCTTCCCTCCCTAAGGCAGAAATATTTATGCGTGACTAAAATTGTTAAAAAAAGAAAGCTAGTCTACATGGTTCAATTTTCACAGTATTTTGTTACACCCTATGTAGTCATCAGACCTATTGATTGCACTTGAGGCTAGGCAATATAAATTCTGTGCCAGCAGTCGACTCAGTATGTAGTTATGCGACGAATAACACTCACGCTGGCACATGAGTCCCTACTGATTTGCCCCTCGCGAGGGGTACTTACAGTTTTTACCTCGCGCGAGTGGGACAGGCCTGGTTCAGTGTACAGGTAGCTCAGCATCATGAGCGTCAGCAGGATGTAAGTGGGGTGGGGCTGCGTTAGCCCCGCTCGCGCCTAGTGCTCTAAGTAGTGTCTAAGTAACTCACCAGACTTATTAACCAAGTACTTGAGGCTCGGCAGTAAGGCGCCGCCGGGGCGGGTCTGCTGCAGGTAGAACAGCACCATGAGAGTCAGCGGGAAGTTGGTGACCCAGCGGCCGGGGTGTGGCTGAGTGAGCCCCGCCCCCCGCGCCCAGCGCCGCACCGCGAACGTCAGCGGGCGAACTCGGCTGTCTATTGTGCCGTACAACCAGAGCAGTTCCGACATGTATACGCCGGACCTGGAATTAAAATAAAATTTAACTGGATGACTGACATTGTCCTATGTAATTATTATGACTAAAACATAATAGTTTATTGTATAAAGATTTAAAATATTCTATCGATCAAGTTAAATGAAATTGTTTGCAAATCAAATTTAAAATCGGTTCAGTGCCTTTAAAAATCGTCTAATTTCGGTTTCGTATAGCGTTATCTCTGTCGCACGAGATATTTAAACAGTCCAGTATCTATTACTAGCTTTCACAACAATTGAAGACATTAATGGAACTGCGGACAGCTAATATTTTGCAGCCTTCGAGTATATTTTCAATGTTGACAAGTCTTACCTATTGTATCATCCAGCTATACACCAAACCCACAATATTTTGATTTAAATTTAAAAAAAATTTCGTGTCTCAAAGCGTCCGTTTACGCTAAAATCCGGCAGGTTTTAAAAGTTATCTGCTTCATCCGCTTACGTCTTCGATTATCATTTGATAATTGTTATTATTAAAAAAATACACCGATTTCCGAAGGTCGATGTGCTGTATATATTGCCAGGTAGTGTACTCACGTATTATTATAGCACAGATCGCAGTCCAGATCGGTCAGATCGTGCGAGTATTTGACGATGGGTACTCTCGCGTTGAGTATCGCCTGAACGCGCGACGCGCCGGGAGCACGCAGCTGCAGGAGTTGCGCTATCAGCTCGAGGTGCCGCTGCCACGGTGTTCGCCGACCCTCGTACTTCTTGTCCTGATACACCAGACGACGACTCGCGGATGTCTGAACATACAAAAGACGTATATGGACGAAGGTCGTTTGTCAAAATTCCGGCAGTTTTTAAAATGTTAGTTACCCGTTTCTTCTACTTATGTCATCAATTATTATCAGCCCAGGCCACTACGCGTTATTCGAAAACGCTTCCTGGAATTTCATACATTCCGTGCCATAAGCAACGACTAATATCAGCCTTACGCCGTTTGTCCACTAACACCGTCAACCGAGGCTATAATACGCTAGTCTATCCATAATATTATTAACTATATATACGATATCATAGAGGAATTATATAGTCTAGGACAATAGTAATCTCTGTGGTACTGTGGTACACTCTTTCTCGCCTAAACGAGGGTTATGTTTTTTGAGTGTATGTATGTATGTACAATGTTTGGCACGCTCTGCAGCCTAAATAGGTTGATTGATTTTTGCTTGAGAGGTGTCGTTAGATTCGTATTTACTGTGAAAATGACTTGTCTAGATCAAAGTAAACAAAAACACATAATGGCGTTTTTTTGCGCCAAATTCGAATATTGTAATGTTTAAATTGCAACAGTTTCTGCAGTCAGGTTTTTTGCTTTTGACATTTCTATTGTGAAAAGACAAAACACTGTATTCCAGGAAAAATATTGGGCTAAAGTAGACCTTAAACAAAGCAAAATAAGTGTTGTTAAGGAAAAACACTTCTTGATTGCAACTTGTATATGAATAATGCATTGCTTTTATTCTGGATTTAGAGAAGGAATGTAGAGCGTTGGCTGTTTGCACGTTGTCGTAGCAAAGTCAAAATAGCTCTGTTCAATGCCTATTGCCAATCTTTCTACATGTGCAGCCTTTGGACTGTATATATGCAGTGGGCATACAACGTGCTCCAGGTGCAGTACAATGACGCGTTTTGGGGTAGTGATGGGTTTGCCTAGGTTCTGCGCTGCGCATCTGGGATGTTTGCAGAAGCGCATGTTGATGATTTTTACATGATCATTAGAAAACAATGTGTCTCATTAATAAATAGGCTGCAGGCTAGCCCCAACACTATCCTAAGCGCATTGGCATATAACTGAGATTCCCCACTACTCAGGCACTGGATTACTTTACATGCACTTCTAGCTAGGTGCAATATCTTATGACAATAACTAACATACTTTTAGGATTTTTTCTATTACTAACATATTCATAATTAATAACTTCCACTAACACTACTAACTTAGTGTAAGGAAAAATTGTTAATAATTTAATACTACTTTTTATGGATGTATGCGTCCAAAACAAATGGATATTATTATTATTTATAATTTATAAATATTTTATCTTTGTCTTTAAACTCACCATTTCCTCTGTGAGGACATTTGTTAACACCAAGTCCAGGTCACAACCCATTTTTCCAAAACCATTTACTGATGACCCAAATGGTTGAACCACAATATTAGAGTACAGGCTTTGAAATATCATCTCCAACTGAAACATTGAAATGAAATTTCATCAAATTTGGTCAGTGTAGTTGTTAGAATAAGAAACATCTACTGTTTTTTTATTTTTATTGGCTATTAATACTGTATACAATATTTAGGAATATTGAATATTGTATACACTGTAGTACTGTAGTAGCATTAAACATTCAAGCTACAGCATAGCTGCTCTTATTTTTACTGTTTGTATCAAATGTCAAAGGATATTGCTCAAAAGATAACAAACCTGTCTTGCCACTAAAAACCTCAGCCTAATGCCAATATCATTTAGCATAGTTTTTTGATACAACCACATAATTTGGTCCGATACCGTTTCACATTTAGCTAGCTCCTCTAACAGTAAGTCTTCGTCCACACAACAGTTACCATCCTTTATAGCTAGTTCTTTTGAACTGTTTCCAGCTTCTTTTGACCCTGGTACTGCCCGGAACCATAAAAAAGGTGACTGAATAGCCATTACATCTAAATCCTTCTGGTGTGAGCTACATTGTTGTAGTATGTGTTTCAAGTTTTCTTCATTTTCAAATTCAATGAGCATAAAATGCTGTAATAAAATTTATTTTACAAGTTTAATATTGTATCATAAAATATTTTGTTTTTTAACAAAAAACATTACGGGTTACCTCTCCTGATGTGTTTTTATAATGATGAATATCACTGATGGTTGCATATTTAGAACAATATCCGTACAACTCTTTGAAAGACGATTCGGAACTGACTTGTACCACAAGACTACGCTGCGCTTGTGCCCTTCTTAATGCATTAACTTCATCAAAAACTACAAACTTTTTAGCTACATCTAAAAATTCAAAAACCAAAATATAACCTCAAAATTTTATATTTACATAATATTTTTTCAATTAAAGTAAATGTACCTGAGTGGCATCTTAAACTTTGGGATTTAAAAAAAGATTTTCTTAAATGTTTACTAAGTAAATGTAGCTTTCCTGTCTGAAATAAAACAGACATTTTATAAAATTTTGTAAAAACCTTCGCCTACTCATATGACTGTCAAGCATAAATAAGGTGTATATACACTAAGATAAGCGACTTAAAACATTTTGACGGTTCCCAAAATGAAGTTTTGACGTAGAAACTAGCGCAATCTTTAGTTGTCGCACGTGAACTCTGTACTTCTATTATATTACTACTATAGGCTAGGATTTTGGGATAGGATAAAAATGACAGATTTTTATGTTTCAAAGACTTCACTTTTTCACAAAAACTGTGTGTTTGTTAAGTTTAGTTTCCCAATAAAGGTATTAGGAAACTAAACTGAACAAAAACAGATTTCACAAAAATCTAATATATTTAATATAATTTTTATAACAAATAAAACAATAATTTAAAGCCCATGATATTTTTATATTATGCTACTTTGTAGCAAACGGTATACAAAAATATGGAAGTGGTCATATTTTAATTATACATCCTTCATTAAAATATGATGTATAATATATAAAATACGATAAACGTACACTTTTCGTGCTTTTATTCTAGTTTAAAATCATCATCGAGTGCCATTTTATAGAAACCGACTTGTAAAACATTAAGATTACAATGAATATATAAAAGAGTTGATAATAAACATTTTCCAAAAGCAAAATAATAAATCTAAAGATACATTTTGTATAATCTAAAAATATAATTTCATTTTACTGCTACTGAAACGAAAAACACTAACTTAAGCCAGACTTAGCTACTACTGGTTCATACAATACTATCACCTTAGTTATTATGACTGACGTTTAGAATTTATAGCTTATATTAAAATGTAAACCATTTAACTAACTACATATCTAGGAAAAGAAAAAGTATTTGAAAATATAAAACACTACAAAAAAATTAATAGAATGTGACCAGAAATTAATAAACAAATATTAATATCAATATGTTAAGCCGGTTGCATGTTCGTGCGAAAAAAAAAATTTACGAAATAACAACAATAACCATAACATCTAACAACAATCACTGGGAATTTATAACAGGTGTAACAAATCTAAGTGATGATCCGTTAGATTGAGTGCGTTTATTTTATAGAGATAACAGTGAAAGTAGCAGCTCTGAAAGGTTTTTTACTTAATTGTATTGTTCCTAAACAAATCACAAAAAATTGTATCGGCTTTCGGCGCTGCAACTTTCACAAGCATACAGCCTAGGGTATTATTACTTACTTTCGATAATTCCTGTACAAATTGTCGAAATAGTATCATCAAAACATATTCTATGAATAACTTTATAAATACATACATTATTACATTAAAACTTAATTTTAATCAATATTTATCACTACGTTTTTTTTACTTCAAAACATACTACTTACAACTACTTACTACTATCGAATAAACAATATCTTCGATGTGATAGTATACGAAGAATTCAACTAATGGACTTATAGCATTTTGCAGATTCTTAAAATTTATATAAATTACTATTGACGATTTAACAAACGAATTTTCTATTACATACTTCCTAGATTCCTAATGTTTGGTAAAAAATATAGCTTTTTTTTACATTCTTTTCTCATCAACTTTTCTATTATTCTGAACTTTATCTCGTCATATAATGAATTGTTCACATTTCAATTAAATATAGTTTGCAGCACGTTTGACACATGTAAATATAATATTCCATATATTTTTTTGTAACTGAATGTTAAAGTAATTATACTTACTAAATATTTTTATTTAATTATAGATTATAGCAATGTTTATCAATTTCCATATAAGTAATATTGTTGAGCGAATAAATTTACAAATTAAAATCCCAATGTGGAATTCTTATGTGTCTGTTTCAATATGCATATAATACTTATATGAATTTATACACAAGACACACAATTACATACACAATTTTGAAAAGATTGGAAACATACACAACGTGGAAAATGATATACTCGTAGTTTTTCTCCTGTTTGTAATTATTGGGGAGGTTATTATGATCTTTTATTTCCAGCCAAGTTCCAGCCAGTTAGCAGTCACGTGACACTAAATATGTAAAGTTTGACGTTCCCTAATGTTACTAACATGTTTAAAATCCATTCATATACAACCAAACTAGTATTATTAGGACATTTTCAAAATTTTAGTTCGCAAATCTATACTAGGTGGCGCAACGATAGACAACTCTAGATTTTCTATAAGTTCCTCACTGATCAGATAAAATGTTGCGAAATCCAAAATATGAAAGATTTGTGAAATTTGTTGCGAACTACATATTAAATACAATAAATGGGACTATTGTTTTCATCAGCAATCATTGAAACATAATAATAACTATTTTTATCTATTAATTACAAAATAAAAGCTCTTTTCTATATTTAAATGTATAAAGTTTTATATATTTTCCCCCGATTTAGTGGCAATGAATGTTGGTATCAACAATAGTTGTCTGCCCATAAGCCATCTAGCGGCTACGACGAAAACTGCTTGACAATCAAATTAAAAGAGAAAGAAAACGTCCCTTTTAGTTATTATTCTAATAAGATCTTGTGAAACGAAAAAATAACAAGGCCGTATATTGAATTGCCTGGAACCATGCAGGTTTCTAATGGTCAAAAGTCAGGGGGGTTCCCTGTTAACCTATACCTGGGGGGTTATTATGACCTCTTATTCCCAGCCAAGTTCAGCACGTTTACGAACTAGCTGTCAAACCAATTCCATTCAAGTTGCACCATCAAATACTAAACTCTTATTATTTTAGCACACTTACTTCATAATGTAATCTTTGTGTTTAGTTTAATATTTTTTTATGTTAATTGTTAGTTAAATTCATAATGACAATATCAGAAAATACTTCGCAATTACTAAGCTTATGATAAAATTGTAATTATTATGATTTCTGGAATTTTCATTTTAGTGTTAGGCCAGATAATTGTATCCGGTTGAAAAAAAAAATTATTTATTCATGAACCTGTAATTTTTTCCTTCAGTCAATAAGTTTTTTTTCAATTTTACAATCCATATTATGTTATTGAGTTGAAGAGAGAGAATGATAAATGTTAAAGTACATCAAAAAGGAGATAAGCATAAACATCTAGCTTAATCTAATTATTTTACTATATTTATTATTCTAATCACTAAAATAACCAATAAAGTAATAAACTATTTAACAATATAACTAAAAAGTACTATATAACAATAAATAAGATAAACAAAAAATAATATAAATTTATCTTGTAAACAATTCATAAAAAGTTACTAGTTGGCGTAAAAAGAAGGGCTTTATTTGACAGTTTTTGATGTAAAAGCAATCCAGCTGATGTCACGTGACGTTGTCTCAATACGAAAACACCAATAAGGTGTCAATGAGGATGAAAGTTAAGTGTCAAGTTACTGTTGACTGGCTGGCTATAAGGGATCGTAATACCAAAATGTATGAAAGTTGGTTTGGGCGTAAACTGTCTGGAAATAAGAGGTCGTAATAACCCCCCCCCCCCTAAACCTATATTTAACCGTCCCAAAACTTGCACTAAACATAGCATCTATAGCATTTTCCCGACTTAAGTAAGGTAAAATATAAACAAACAACTTTTTGTGCATTTTCCACCAAACATATTCCAGTAAAATTTACGCTATTTGTATTTTCATAAGTATTAATTGGGTTTTCTTCAAAAATTACCGTTTTTAAGGGCCCTAAGAATCTTAAACTATTAGATAAATTCGACCATGAAATTTTAGTATTTGCGACATCTTTTTCTGAAGGTAGTCCTGGTTGTGGCAGTCCATTGTTTAAATTGATCCGAATTTCTTGAAACGTCACAACACTGAAAAACAAAAAAATGTTTACTGTAACATTAAATCTCAAACTGAGTAAGGCATTAAAACATAGAGAGACTGCTAGCGGATACGAAACCAATTACGGATGTCGAAAAGGAAAATCCGGCCAAGTGCAAGTTGGACTCGCGCACGAAAAGTTCCGTACCAGCAGAAAGGAAAAGAATAGACAAAATTGTTCTATTGAATTAATCAATCTAGTATTTGTTATTATAACGGCAACAGTAATACATATTTTATGAAAATTTTAACTCTGTAGCTGTTACGTTCTTGAGATACAGCCTGGAGACCAACAGACTGACTCTGGACATCGAAGTCTTAAAAATATGGTTCCGTTTTTAACGTTTGGGTACGGAGCCGTATAAAATTGTTGACATATCTAACCAGTTGTATAATGGCGCGGTCGGTTCGCAAACTAGTCGCAAAGGTGGCACCTAGGTGATACCAGTGTGTGTGTGTTAACAGCATTGATCTCGTAGTAATTCAGGATGCTGAAATTGATAAGAACTTTTTAGTAAAAGCATATTGATCACTGATTTATACTATACAAAAGTGGTAATCGAAAGGTGGCGTCAGCCCGAGCTATCATTCGTTTGGTCCAGTTGAAAATCATAGTTATTGGTGAAACTCTATGATAATATTATTATATTCTTAGTAGCAAAAATTTGGGTGTAAGATTAAAAACAATGAAAAATAATTTTAAGGACGGCTTTAAAGTAAAATAATTTTAAGGACCAGCAATGCGAGCGTAATCATTAAAAATAATACGGTTTTGGAATTATAATACGTATAATTGTTTTACGCAACTATGTCTGTGTGGTCAAATTATTATGCGTATTACTATAAGTAACTCTTTAAAAGAACCCGCATTTAACATTTTAACCTCTAACATGAAGTTTCATACAAACTTTCGACTCCCAAAAAGAGCCCTTAGTGGTTGGATTTTACGAAACGCCATTACAAGGAGTTTTATATAATAAACAGAACCCTAATACAAAATTTGAAGTGAATAGTACATTTTTTACATTTTTGGACGGGTATTAAAAATATAATTGATCTAAAGAGCAAGTCAGATGTATTATCCTCTATCTAGATCCATTCGGTACTTTCACAGTATACAATATGGTGCTAATCTACATTATGTTAGTTTTTAGAAGAGCGCTTTTGTATAGTAGGTACTTACTTTTATACAAAGTAGTAAATGACTTACCTTCTGAGTTGACTTAATACTCTTCTTAACATTGTAGCATACAAGCTTTTTATAGTAATAAAGCCTTTGAAATAGACTTAAATATTCTTCTTACACTAAACTTATTTAAATTATCTGTAAGTAATATTAATAAAGCCTTACACTTAACATACCAACTGAGGCAATTCCGGTGGGTTCAATGTCTGTTGCAAGCTTATTTTTGCGATTGCTTAAACTTTTCTCTAATCTGCTTTTTTGGGTTAGAACCAAATTTCAAATAGTTTCAATGACGGAATACTATGTCTGATCCATGAACCTAAAAAGACAAATAGTCCCACCATGAATATAAATTTTTCTGTTTAAATGTATGTACTGCGTATTACGTATTAGGTGTAACATGTATCTGCGTAGTAACCCTTAATGTAATTTAATATTGAGATTACATAAAGTCAATTACTATTCTAATTTTATGTCAAACTGATTAGTTAGTTAGTTATTTACAATTTAAAACCTTTGTTATAGCAATGAGACGTTATATAAAATGAAAATACTTGAATTAAGTTCTTCGATACTTACTTTCATTTAGCTTACACTCGAAATTGCAGTGGCTTCTCATTGTAAACATTTATCTTTGATTTTGGCTGCAAAATATAAGTTTTTGAATAATTTAACTAAAGTTTTATAATCATTTGGCAACCATTTTGTAAAAAATGCATAGACAATAAATGATATCAATTTTATTTAATTCTTTTGTCTATGGTGCCTAATTAGGACAGGCAGTAGATGATAGACAAGGCTATTTTTAGCGACAGGCAGAGATAAACGGTCATCCGTTAAACGGATAAGTGAAATCATATTAACGAAAAAGCGCAACTCTATAATGACTGGAGAGCTGGACACTTTTGGGAAGGTATAATAGGCAAACTAAGAACCTCTCCTATTATTTACCTGTACTAAACTGCACTCTGCAGACCTGGCTGGCAAATGTCGGGGTTTAAAAAATCTTTGACAAAAAAGGATTATAACCGACGTCCAACCGAAAACAAAATTAACAAAAAATATAAACTTAAAAGTATCAAATTATATTTATTCTTTAATAGCCTCATCAGAATTCGGCGAGACCTCAGCCCATTTTCCAGCACAATCTTGATTATTTTTAGATCTAGCTAACTGTCACGGACGTTTTTGTATGGGCTGTCTGCCGCGTTCGACCAGTTTGTTATTAGCACCATGCTATATACTCGTAAAAGTCGCAATAAAAGAAATTTTGACATTGAAGAAACTGCCAATATCTTTCTCCAAAGTATCGACCAGCCGTCCTAGACAAGTATCGTTTACGATAATCGCTTGGCATGTTTTTGACGAAAAATCACGTGATTTAGTCAAGTTCGAATATTTCAATTCCATACAAAACAAGCGAAGCGATTATCGTAAACATAAATCGCTTGCCTCTTGTCTAGAGGGGCTGGAGTTACTAAACTAACCCCGCTGAAAATCATTATTAGCTTAGTAATGAAAAATACTCTCAAGTTAAATTTATCTTCAAAGTTGCACATCCTAACTCGTAGATGGCGTTAGTAGTACAATTTTAACATCAATTTTAGGTGTCTAAATTAAGACATGACGACGCCTATTTCATCCCCTTGGGAATTTAATTTTTTTCGTTGCTCGTTGCCATATATATATATATATGCATAACTTTATTCTTTTTTTAAAGTTAATATCTTAACTAAATTAATCTTACATAATCTAACAAAAGCATTTATTACTCAACTCAAGCATCGCCAGGGCATCGCACGGTGAAGTTGACTTTCTCGGCTAAGCAACCTAGCTAGGGACTGCGATCGCGTGGCAAAATATCGGCAAATGGGCCCGCTAGGCCGCCGAGATATGAAAAGAAGAGTTGTAGTGATCAAAAGTTGGCAACACATCGAATGTGGAGCAGACTTCATGGCTTAGTGGCTCCCCCCTGTATAGTATATCCCATAAGGATTATACTTAATTAACGTAAAACATAACAAGGGGTTGTAAACATAATCAAATAAATATGGCTAGCAGACTAATGAACAGGATATTTTTGCCTGTATACTCAATAAGCTCTAAATGTTTATCAAATAACCTCATTCAAAATGGTAAGATTATAGCAGTTGCTGCAAATAGCAATTGTATAACTTTTAGGAACTATGCAAAGGGAAAAGACAAAGGAAAAGAAAAGAAAGGCAAGGAAACGAAAGTGATAATCAATGAAACAACCATG
The DNA here is from genome assembly GCA_026546445.1 of Cyclargus thomasi. NCBI lineage: Eukaryota > Metazoa > Arthropoda > Insecta > Lepidoptera > Lycaenidae > Cyclargus > Cyclargus thomasi. Next base: position 2,066,785 of record JAOTAV010000006.1, read on the forward strand.
TCCGAGTTGATTCCTGTGGACAAATTAAAAGAAAGATGTCAGAATGCTATTGTTAAAATGAAGGAAGAATTCGCTCAAAACCTCTCACTACGTTCAACGACTGGGTCCCTAGAATCTCTTGTCGTCAAATTTGACGGCAAAGAGTATGAATTACAAGAATTAGCTCAAATAATCAGGAAGAATCCAAAGACTATTGTCGTGAACTTCTCCTCTTTTCCCCAAGCCATACCGGATGCTTTAAGAGCTATACATGGTTCAGGATTGAATTTAAATCCACAACAAGATGGTACAACCTTGTATGTACCTGTGCCAAAAGTCACCAAAGAGCATAGGGAGGCTCTAGCAAAAAATGCCAAAATGTTGTTTATTAAATGTAAGGATACCGTTAAGGATATTCAAAACGAATACATAAAGAAGAATAAAACTAGTAAAGGCAAGCAGCATGGGGTTTCAGAAGATTTGGTGTTTAATGTTAACAAACAAATCATGGCATTGTGTGAGACATACAATGAACAGGCCCGGAAGATCTATGATGCAAAATATAATGAGCTGTTAGGAAAACAATAATTTTGTTGCAATTTTTTTTTATTACAGTCATTTACTTTACTAATATGGGCAACCATTGTTATTTTTTGAGGTAATGTGTTTTTTAAAGTTACATTTTTAAAGTTTGAACTAAATAAATATGTATTAAAAGTTGAATATATTATATGGTATTATTTATGTAACAGTAAGCAGAAATTTGTAACAGAGTAAGATATTTTAATAAAATGGTACAAAAATAATGGTGATAATTTTCTCCAAGCTGACTACAGCCTATGGCTTCATATCAAATCATAAAAAGAATAAGAATGTTTGGGTCCTTATTGGTGTGTTGTATTGTTTGATAACTTGAATAGCTTTGGCATTACATGAATTTCTCACCAAATTGTGGGTTTAATGAGACCATTTAATGAGAAGATCTTGTAACCTGTTACATACGTGTAAAATGTAGGGAGCGTTACCACAGCGCTTAAGTTTACGTCATATTCACAAGAATTCAAAGGAACAGTTTTATAAGTAGTCCAGCTAGTATTACTTTGTTAATTTCAAGCCTTTTTTCCCACCAATATCTTTAAGCAGAGCCAACCATAAAAAGAAATTATGATTTGTGGATTTATAAACTCATATCTAAAGTGAACTCATGATATTTTGGCTGCACTAGAAAGAGCAAAAATGTGATACTGCAGTTTATCGATAGTGCCCAGAACCAACGGATATTACCGACGCGTGCTATTTTGTTTTGTTTGAAAAAAGGTATTGTCAATGTCAAATGTGGACCAAGCTGTCATCACTCATCAGTAAGATTTGATGACAGCTGTGACGTTCGTTTGTTTACTGAGTTGTTTTGATTCAAAACTGTTACGAGAAAAGTACTTTAAATCGTGATTAAAGCGATGGAAAAGGCAAAATTTAAATCGGGAATGCATAAAAATGTTATGTCTCGCGTTAGTAGTAAATCAGAGTCACATTTGATGCCTAAATATGTTGTGACTCGTCATGCAACAGCGAGCAGTGGCGCGAAAGCGATATCTTCGACTGTTTCAAACACCAGTGGCTTTTGCGACCTTCCTATTGCTCTGAATGATTATATTCCAGAGACTATGAGTGATACAGTGAAAAGACGCACATTTGTCGTGAAACCAAAAAAGACAGTAAAATCTTTACCCCCCACGGTGCCCCCGACAGTATTAAAAACTCGAAACGCGCGAGTTCGTACTAATTTATATTCCCGCTCATCAGTACCTACTATTTTAACCGTTCGTGATTCAAGAGGAACATTAAATCGCTCATTAGAAAATACTCAAAGATTAAAAGAAATAAAGGTTAGTACAAATACACCAAATAATCTATGACATTAGTGAAAATATGTTCAGGAAAGTTCTAATGTAAAACTATCCCGTCAGGAGGAGATCAAGGCATATCATGAAAAGGAGCAGAGTGTGAAGCTCGGTGACAGTCTACTCAAGAAGTTTGGGCTCAGACTACATGATGACAGAGAAGTCGCTGATAAGGGGACACAAGTGGAGCAAAAAGGTATAACTTGTTTGATTTTTAAGAAAGAATAAATGATGTTTATCAAGTAGATGAAAAAAAGATGTAGGTATTGTGGTATACAAGAGTGTTGCTGTCGGTGGGTAGTGTGCCTACCTCCAAAAAAAAATATTGTTCTGGATGTACCGTAAACCAAAGTTTGTAGAATGGTATTTCAGTGCTTGGTAAATTTTTTGTGTTTGCAGTAAATTGCGTAAGGGCAATAATTATTATCATGGTGTCTGCTGTTCTTAGAATGCAATGCATGCATTCTGATCACAATCTAACCTAAGCCCGAAAATGTAAACATGATATACTAAATAAACCTTTTTTTACCATATTTAAAATGTATAAAATAATTTTACTTTCAACATTTTAGTTTATTGCATATTACATTTTATTAAGTGGGCCAGTGACATCTAGTGGGCAAGTTAGTAATTAAATGTGTTTTAGTTCCCTATGTTTACACTGGGTGTCGCTACAATGCTCATTTTAAAATTTATTAATAAGGAAAAGTGTTGGGAACTTCAAGGCATTATCACTTATTAAGTTCCGTAAAATTTAACGAAGGAATAAAAAAAAAACATTATTGACTGTTTAAAACATAGAAACTGTAAAATGTGGTAATAGAGAAGTGTGTCGTCGAAACCGTACTTTTATTTTAGCATCCTCTCAACTGGCCGAAATAGCTCAGTTGGGAGAGCGTTAGACTGAAGATCTAAAGGTCCCTGGTTCGATCCCGGGTTTCGGCAACTCTTTTGCAAATAATTTATATTACGTTTTATCATGTTTTATGCAAAAAATATGATGAAATTTATACTAATAATAATATTCACGAAAACCAATATTAATTAATATAACTTTAGACCCACTAGAAATTTAAGAATTAAGACTTGCATGAAGAAACAGAGAAGTAGTCATAAAAAAAGATTATTTCTTTTCAGATTCATATACAGAAACATCAAGGTAAGAATTAGTGTTATTTTACCGCCGCAGTCACTGCAGGACGCGATCCGCTATTTGGCGTGACATCGCATCGCCTCTTTAGCTCAGTGGTAGAGCACTGGTCTCGTAAACCAGGGGTCGTGAGTTCAATCCTCACAGGAGGCATCATGAAATGTTTTTTTTTTCTTTTAAATTAAATAAATTGAGGTTTTTAAAATTCATATACAACATAGTTTTTAAAATTCTTGTGAAATATACCTGTTATAACAATTTACGTAGGACAAGCTTCATAGTAAAAATTTAAGCTCTAATTTTTTTATTTAAAAAATATAGTTGCCAACTATCGTAAAAACTAGCGAGAAAACACAGCTTTATTAGGGCTCACGAGATTTTCAATGCTGTGAAATTGGGTTTTCCAAAGTAAACAGTGTCTTTGCATATTGATTTTTACCTGTTTGGTATTCTCTGACTGTGACGGTTTTTTTTACACGATTCGGGACATGTGGATACTAATTTGATTAGCTTATAATCTGAGAGCTGATAAAATTTTGAGTAGGTATTTGAGGCAAACCTTGTCATTTAACTCTTCATTACACCCCAATATGGCACTGCAGATCTGGCTGATGAGAAGCGGGGCCAAAAGAAAACTAAAAGAAACGAAGGATCCTGGAGTTGCTTCAAATACATTTTTATAGTTTGCAAGCAATTTTCGCGCACTCAGCCAGCCCATAGCTTGCGTCAACCGTTTCCCAAAGGGCTTCAAATCCTTGCTGAGGTCCGTTACCTGACCGAAGCGCCTACGGCCGGTACCGTACGATATTCGAATCCTGTTCGTACTCTGTAAATGGACTGCACTCGAGTTAGCGGGATCGAAAATTGGACTTATCCGCAAATCGATGTGCATCAGTTTAAGCTGACGAATTTTAGAACTTTTTATTATGTCGTGGTCCTCGAGCCGTTAGCATTTTTAGCATGTTGTATAGAAAGGTTTTTACAGCAGAATAGACAGTAGCAGATGGTTCAATTGAAATCTGTCAGTCCGTTCCTACAATCTGACAGTTTTTAACCGACTTCCAAAAACGAGGAGGTTATATGTTCGGTTGTGGATATTTTTCTATTCAAGCATCGCATATCTTGAAAATACACACGATGGACACATAAGCACGATTGTGAAGATGGCATACGCGTCTCTTCTCGCCGTTCATCGTTTGTTTTCGCCTATATGATTCGACTTTTATCTGTGAGTTGACAAAGTACTACGGACGATTATGTGGACGCTTGCACGACGATTGCGCCGAACAACGATCTTGAGATTTATTGAGCCTTGGAGATAATGTACAGTCTGCTGAGTGCTAACGATCCTGATTCCTGACAGTCGATCAGATGGTGACGTCACTTGGCGCCCCTCCAACCGGCCGTGCCAGAACAAATCAACTTTTTATACTTTCGGCGCGTTGAAATTATTTATTCCAATAAATATACTGACCTGGATGTCGAAACGAAAACAATATGCACGGATGTTTATGGTTAATTATGTTTATAAATAAAATTTCTTTGAGCAGATATGACTCAGGAGTCAGGACTCGGGAGTCGGGATTAGTCAGCAATGTGCATTGATGGTTCCAAATGTGAAAAATACGTAGTTCGTAATTGTACATATCTTTCTCAATTAATACGCGAGCGGAAAACTTTGTACCCCGTTTTACAAATTTCTCCCAATTGTAGTTGATATGGAGGAGAAGCGTGGAATACCAAAATTATTTTAAAAAAATATGCTTAAATCTTGAATACTTTTAATAGCTAGAAGTCGTGAAAATATCCAAAATTAAAGCATATTTTAAAGTATGTATATAAACTAGTCAAAACAAAATAAGGTCCACGCCAAGGGTTTTTGGTGTCTTCAAGAATTTATGCAATTATAAGTGAATTTGATAATTAGATTATTGACATTGATTAATTTAAAATTAATAAAACATTAAATAATGTCAAAAATAATTGAGAACTCTTTCAAAACATCTTTTTCTGAAAAAATTAAAACTATTGGGGAAATATTACTGAGAAAAAAAACCGTTAAAAACTTTTTTAATATCGGGTATTATCCCTCCCTCCTCTTTTATTTATTTATTTATTTATATGCCACTGGCTAAAACCATGGCCAGTGTCAAGTAAAGGCGGGAAATCAATTTTCTTGTTCCAATAATTTTTAGCAACGTTACATACATTT
>JAOTAV010000006.1:2072126-2101081 GCA_026546445.1 Cyclargus thomasi
CAGCCAAATCTGTTCTGCCGTTCTTGAGTTATAAGTGGTGTAACTAACACGACTTTCTTTTATATATATAGATTTTGATAAATTAAATATTATAATATGAACTGCACTAAACTCAAACGTCTACATGCTGGTGAGTTAAGTTGGCGGAGCGCGGGAGACGCGAGAGGGGTAGAACTTCACACTTAACTCGCCAAAAAATAGGATCGCGTTCTATTTAAGTCAACTTAATTAACAACTTACAACTTAACTCGATTTTACCGTTCAAACGTCAAAAATGATTAAACTCGTTGATCGCGCATGTTAACAGGCAACTAACCTAAATTAAGTGTAAATCGGCCCTTAATTTAGCACTCGACTTTTTTGACTTTTCTTAATTCTCATTCTCGCACAACTCACAAGAAATCAATACTTTTTCATAGACGATAGAGTAAAGTGACCATAAACACAGGTCAGCTGACATAACTTTTATCATTGGTCTTGTGATAGTGGAAATACGCCGCCATTCTCAGATCGTCTTTTCCATCTAAATTGTCCTGTGAGTAATTTTACTAAAAATATTCATAATTTTAAAGATATCGCTATTTGTGTTAGTGCCGCTGTGATATTTTTATTTGCAATTATTGATTTTGGTAAGAATTTCCACGAAATCTGTTGTGAAACTCCCCAATTTATGACTCTATTAGGGCGAGTTTTCAGGTCTTTCAATGTTCTTATTAGAACCCCAGATTGGTGTATTCTAAAGATGTTATTGCATACGTTATCAGGGTAGACAGTTTTCTTTATTAATTGCATTGTGTAAAACTTTTTAAGTTTACCTAAAGTGTAAATTCATCATGTGACCATTACTTGTCCTGATATCCTAGGAATTAGGAGTCCTTGAGTTCCTAAACATTTTAAAAACTAAATTGATACATTAATTAAACCATTAATTTGTACAGGAAGGCTACACTCCAACTTGGTTTCCAAGTGCAAAAACAAAATTAATACATAAAGTAAAATTCAATAAAATACTCTCTATAATCATACTTCACACTAGTCATATATATTACTAATTCATTTAATATAAAATGTTAAAAACTATTTTAAACTATACAACTACTTCTATTACAATTGATACATAAATTTTACACCCATTTTACTAGTAAATTTTGTAATTACATAGAAACAAAGTTACCTACAGATCTAACACATTTGTGAGATCTATAAATTATAACATCCTTTTTGAATTGTTAGCAAAATATGAATCACCTAAAAACATGTCAGGCTCAAGAGAAATACTTTTATTATCAGAACCTCTAAGTTATGTGCTCCAATAAGTATCTCTTTAGCTATACTTTTATTGAGATTCTATTCAATATACTATGTTCCCTTAAAGAATTACATTCTAAATTAATCCATAGATCTAAATAGTAAGCGGGAACAATGAAACAGTCAAAAAGATGTTGCAAATAGAACTGCTATTGCAAATATAACTATTATGTTGTTGAATTTTCAATATAATAATTTTGCTTCTTTGGTTAAAGTCGTAAGTGCTAAACATTTTCATAACTATTTGTGCCCTTGTATTTGTCTGACCAATGAACTTGTCCAAAGGTGCGATTTTATGATGGCACGAAAATAGGACATTCAGAAATTATTCATCCAAAGATCAAATTAAATATCAGATCAGAGTAAAAATCAAATCAAATACTTAATCAGAGCAAAGTGTAACCTTTCATCTAAGCAGTTTTTACCTAATTTTGTATTTTGGGTCTAAATTATAAACAAATTTTTACATTTATATCATTAATTAGATTGTCAATGTAGCTGCCTGCTGTCGATTGACAGTGATTGATTGATGTGTGTTCGTTATCTTGATATAAACCTGCTGTTGATCAGCTGATTTGGAAGATTTTTATCTCTTTGACTCTTGAAGTACACAGTTTATTCAGAAACTCTTTGAAGATTTTTATGTCAAAATAGTGAAAAAAAATCACAAAAAACAATAGTGTACTAATACAGACTTACTATTTTAATATTTTGCAAGTTTTCTTGGCAGAACAAGTTCTGTATTAAGCATCTTCTGATTGTTCAGAAAATTGTTTCAAAATGTCATAGCCAAAAAGTGGCTTATCCAGTGTCAGAACTAATAACAAGTATTTGATTAGTAGTTAGTGGGGCACAGCAAATTCACACTGCATTACAAAACCCTTTATTAAAATAATACAAAAAAAATATAATCCAAAATTACATTTGCGACAAGTTTAAATGTTTTCATTAGATTCATCAGCAGCAGGACTTTTAAAGTTATGTGACTTTTTTGCAAACATGCTAACTCTTAATCAATACTAATTATTTTTAAAGTGAAAGCCTTCTTTTAATCATAAATACAAATAAAAAGAAAGAAGAGCAATATTTTGTGATTTTTATGTTCTTATAATGTCAATTAATTTTTTTCACAGGTAATAGAATAAGTCATTCAAAATGTCGAAGGGCGGTTTAAAGACGATCGCCGGGGAGGAGAATGAGGAGAGATTCGGTTATGTCTTCGCTGTGTCGGGTCCCGGTAAGTGAAATTTCATTATTTTTAAACTCGATCAATCTACTTCATTTCTCATAATATATAAAATTTTTGTTTGTTTGTCACTGAACTCCTTCCAAACGACGACTAATTTAGATTTTTTACTCTTTCCTTTTTTCCTTTTTGCTATTTAATAATACTTAGGGCCCATTGCTCCACTTCTTAATAAGTTTTGGACAGGCTATTTGCTTATCAGACACTTATTTGATAGATTCACCATACTTTATTTCTATTAGATACGCAATATTTGGCACTTAAGTGTGGAAGTGTTGGAACTCAGTGTCAATTTTGTTAACGCATGTTACAGTCGTAACGGCGGAGAAGATGTCTGGGTCGGCCATGTACGAGCTGGTGCGTGTCGGTTACAACGAGCTGGTCGGAGAGATCATCCGTCTGGAGGGTGACATGGCCACTATCCAGGTAAATATAGTGTGGCGGTGCCTATAGTAAGCCTCACATTCCTACGTCAGTGGGGCTTATCTCACTTAGGTATCGGCACAGATGGGCCTATGTACACCAATTTAAGTATTTGAAATATATTCTTCCTTAAAATGGGTTAAGTAGTTTCAAAAGTTAATGGACATACACTTTGTATTTTTATCTTTGTCTGCCATACTACATAACATTATTTTCCAGGTATACGAAGAGACATCAGGTGTGACTGTCGGTGACCCCGTGCTGCGTACCGGCAAGCCCTTGTCCGTGGAACTGGGACCCGGTATCATGGGCTCCATCTTTGACGGTATCCAGCGTCCCCTGAAGGACATCAACGAGCTGACGCAGTCCATCTACATCCCGAAGGGTGTGAACGTGCCCTGCCTCGCTCGTGAGATCGACTGGGAGTTCAACCCAGAGAACGTGAAAGTTGGATCGCACATCACAGGTACTTGTTTGGGACTTATAAAGTACGTCATGGGAGAGCGGTCAATTTTTGAATTCCACGCGAGCGAAGTCGCGGGCAAAAAATACTTAAAAGATTTTGTAATATTTGTCATAGGTTAGAGTTGTTTGAAATATGGCATAATTCCAACATTAAATGACTCATATCTGCAGCAGACGGTCTGCTGTAATGTTATTGAGAGAATGATATCTTTCTATCAGTTATTTATTCTAAGAAGGGATTAAGAGGGATTCCACACAATTTAAACAGAGATTATTGAGATTTACTTGACTTTTTTTATGGACGCCTGTTCTTTTGAAAAGGATCTCTAGACCTTATTATTGTTATTAATTTTATATTTCTTTGTTTGAGAGACAAAGCCCACTTGTGGGATGCTATAGACTGCCATTAACATTATGTATCGCCACTAGGTGGTGACCGTTATGGTATCGTCCACGAGAACACCCTCGTCAAGCACCGTATGCTGATGCCCCCCAAAGCCAAGGGTACCGTCACATACATCGCCCCTGCCGGCAACTACAAAGTCACTGTAAGTAATCGTTGGGTTTCCTACTTTTATATTCAAACACATTTATTCATCTTCTCTTTCTTCTCTCTTCTGACAACTTGCAAATTTGCCACTAATCAACTCAAACGCTCAGGACACGGTCCTGGAGACGGAGTTCGACGGTGAGCGCACCAAGTACAGCATGTTACAAGTGTGGCCGGTACGTCAGCCGCGTCCCGTCACCGAGAAGCTGCCCGCCAACCACCCCCTGCTAACTGGACAACGTGTGCTCGACTCGCTCTTCCCGTGAGTAAAATAGTATAGTTATAAAGAAAAAGTCCAGAGCATTATGTATTTAACGTAAACTGACATAAAATGTTAACTTTTAGTGCAAACAAAATGAAATTATAAATCAATTTAAAAAAATATAGGCATAAAGCCTATATTTTAATCGAGGTATTTATCTATCTATATAGACATTTATCTGTGCACGCCGTATCTGATATTTCCCATCACATCTCTCTCTGTAAGACTGCAGGAAGAAATCTCTGTTAGAGATAAGTAGTACCCGTTGTGTCGTCTTTCTATTGTGTATTTTTAATGTAAAATTTTCCATGTGCAACAAATAATAAATAAAAAAAATAATAAAGCCTACAGACGTCTTAAAGTTTGATAAAAGAAAAATAATTCAGTGAAAACCAGTAGTTCATCTTTGTAGAGACGAGCTGCGTGGCCGTGTGCTCTATATTATCTATATAGGCTCCCGCACATTAAAGCGATTTCGCATCGTATCGCAAATATCTGTGGCAAAACTTATAATAAAAATCACTTTGCGATACGATGCCATTGTCTTTGACAATAGATGTCGCTGCTGGTCGTCCACATCACGCTATTGCTCACGCAACGTAGTCTGTTATAGCTTTTGTATTTTCAAAAATACGTCTTACCAGTTTTTGCTTTCTAATCGTACGGAACCCTTCGTGTGTGAGTTCAACTGTGCACTTGGCTGGTTTTTTAAATGTCTGAGAAATATAATACGTATATCAATAACTAATAGCAGTTTACCCCCGCAGCTGCGTCCAGGGCGGTACGACGGCCATCCCCGGTGCTTTCGGTTGCGGCAAGACCGTCATCTCGCAGGCGCTATCTAAGTACTCCAACTCTGACGTCATCATTTACGTCGGTTGCGGAGAGCGAGGTACGTTCAATAAGACCCTTTTCACATGTACACAGTAGCTATACGATAGCCGTGCCGGGTAATAATTTTGAAGAAGATCTTTCTTGGGACTCGCAATAAAATTAATCAGAAAAACAAAACCAATTTTCCCTATAAAAATTCCCTCTTGTAACAGCAAAGTGGGCCAAATTGCAATGACATTAATATCTGAACAAGAGCAGAAACACCATGAGATTGATTAAAAAAGAAAAGCTTTCGTCGTATCTCTATCCCTTTTTGTTCCCAGGTAACGAGATGTCTGAAGTACTCCGTGACTTCCCCGAGTTGACGGTCGAGATCGACGGCGTGACGGAGTCCATCATGAAGCGTACCGCCCTCGTCGCCAACACCTCCAACATGCCCGTCGCCGCCCGAGAGGCCTCCATCTACACCGGTCAGTATACTACTCTCGCTCACACACACAAACACCATCCCTTAGCTAACATCACCGCTCAAGTCGAAGATTCGCTGTTTTTACATTATAATGCACTCGAGTAGAGCTGTGCATTGTGCATCGAACTATCGGTCACATGATAAAGATGTAGTCACATGCTATAAAATGTTTTCATTTCGTTTTATATGTCACATGTCCAGGGTCTTTTTAGTGAATAAGAACAAAATTTATTTATCTAAGAACAGAAAAAAAAGTTCTTACGTTGTTCCTTCTGTGAAAAAGTCCACAAGAAGGATTTCTTTTTAAAGTTTATGAGTATACAAGGCCAGTTTTTCAAGACATGATAGCGAGCTAGTGTATTGTCAGTGAGCTAGCAAGCAGGTATTTATGGCTAGCTAGTATCTAAGTAAATGCGTTAAGCTTGTGTCATGCAGCCAAGACAGTTCAAAAGAGAACTTGCAAAACTAACTACATATAGCCCAGCCATTAGAGAATGCTTAATTAAATCACATAAAATCATTTATTTATATAATTCTAATATAACTAAATAGCAAATTAACGACTATGGAGCTTAGACAAATCATACAACTGACTTCCATTCCAATATTTTATAATTATTACCAATTTCTTCACCCAGGTATCACCCTATCCGAGTACTTCCGTGACATGGGCTACAACGTGTCCATGATGGCTGACTCTACTTCCCGTTGGGCTGAGGCTCTTCGTGAGATCTCCGGTCGTTTGGCGGAGATGCCTGCTGACTCGGGCTACCCTGCCTACCTGGGAGCCCGATTGGCCTCCTTCTACGAGCGCGCCGGACGAGTCAAGTGTCTCGGCAACCCGGAGAGAGAAGGTTAGTGGAAACTGACCATTCCACAAATATTTCATAATTGTCATTTTTAAGGATTTCGTACCCAAAGGGTAAAAACGGGGCCCTATTACTACTAACACTTCAATGGCTGTCTATCTGTTTGTCCCCAGGCTGTATACCAAGAACGGTACTAGCTAAACAGAGGCAACAGCCTCATTAACATCAAAATATACTAAAATCAAATAGATAAAACCTTTAAGGGGGGATTCTCATACAACAAACTTGATATTTTGACATTTATTTCGTCTGTTATGCACAAGATGTAGCGCTGGCTCCACTATATAATTCACATTTTTAATTAATTACCCTTGCCCCCCAGGTTCGGTGTCCATCGTAGGTGCTGTATCCCCCCCTGGTGGTGACTTCTCCGACCCCGTCACCGCGGCCACGCTGGGTATCGTACAGGTGTTCTGGGGTCTCGACAAGAAGCTCGCCCAGAGGAAACACTTCCCCTCCATCAACTGGCTCATCTCTTACAGGTGGGTGGACTATAGCGTTTACAGACAGTTCTAGCTGACTAGACTAGACTGTGCGCGCGGCCCTATGTGTGCGTGTGCTTGCGAATACACAATTTCCATACATGTGGGACTGACGCGGCAGGCGTCTTTCGATTAAACAAGGCTTAACCCCACATAGGGCTGGGTGCACAAATAAGTTAAACTAACTTCATACACCCGCTTAAATATGTTATTTCCCACGTAATCATATCTTTATGAATTTAAAAAATATATTTTACGTCCCCGTCAAAAATCCGTGTTGACGTGGTTTACGCACAAATATCCGAAAAAACTAAATTTAATGAGTATGGCTGTTTATGATATAGATAATCCTTCATCTTTATATTTTTTTTCTTTATAGTATAAAACGGCCTTTGTGTTGAAACTTGCGGAATCAATAATTTTGTTCAATGAAATATAGGAATGAAATCATTAATTTTATTTAGGGAAGGTACAGATCCCATCAAGATACACCAAAACTATGTTCCCATTGAAATTAATCCAATACTAAACGACGAAATTTACCTCAATATGAATCAAAATTTATCGAAGCTTGGCTGATGGATTGATTTTCACAAAACCTTTTATCAATAATAATTGTTAAAAATAAAAAGAATAATAATTGTGTAACTTAATAAGCTATGTTTTCCTTCTGCAGCAAGTACATGCGTGCGCTGGATGACTTCTATGAGAAGAACTACCCCGAGTTTGTACCACTCAGAACTAAGGTATGTTTTGTGATAACCGCTGTTATTGTCTAGGAGTGTTAAATTTTTTTTCTAGCCTGTGGTGTTCCTTTTTTAAAAAATACAATGCTGTCTCGTACATTGCTAATATAAATGAATCGAGGAAAAGCTTGTTAGTTGTTTATCATATAGTATTAATAGATACATTATAGCTTATTGAACATAAATTGATATTATAGAGAGATAGCTTATTTAACACATAAAATGAATTATAAACAATTATACAATTACAGGTCAAGGAGATCCTACAAGAGGAAGAGGATCTGTCTGAAATTGTACAGCTGGTCGGTAAGGCGTCGCTCGCTGAGACCGACAAGATCACGCTCGAAGTCGCCAAGCTCCTGAAAGACGACTTCCTACAACAGAACAGTTACTCCGCATACGACAGATTCTGCCCCTTCTACAAGACCGTCGGCATGCTGCGCAACATCATCGCCTTCTATGACATGTCACGACACGCCGTAGAGAGCACCGCCCAGAGTGACAACAAAGTGACATGGAATGTCATCCGCGACGCCATGGCGAACGTACTGTACCAGCTCTCCTCCATGAAGTTCAAGGTACGTGTACGCACACGTATACGCAACGTGTACGCATTGCGTACTTGTTACACACTTATCATTATTTTAACTTTTTTTTTTAAAAACATTTAAATTATATCAGCGGATCAGACATACGTTCTCCTGCCGGTCTTGGTTTGTGTATTTAAACCATTCTGAAACCCTCAAAAATTTTTTCAAAATCGGTCCAGTCGTTTGGGAGAAGTTTTGTAACAAATATGCCCACGGAAGAATTATGAATTTTAAAATATTTTAAACACGGCATTTATTTTATTATTGTTATAGATTTTATTGCTTTATAGTCAACAATGGTGTTCTACCATGTTGGAATTTGAGAGCGACCAATTTGCTTTGATCCGCAATCTGGCTCTGTTTTAACTTCTCTGACTGTAAATGATAAATTATATTTAATTTGTATAACTTATCCCTAGGACCCCGTAAAGGACGGCGAGGCCAAGATCAAGGCGGACTTCGACCAGCTGCTCGAGGACATGTCGGCGGCGTTCCGCAACATCGAGGACTAAGTCACCCGTCCCTCGCGTGTCGGCGGGTCGGGGGCCGACACGTTGCCCGCTCGCGTCACCCCGTGCCGGATCCGGTTGCCTTATCTATATCCGGATATTGTCTATGCGGTTTAGCGTTGTCTCTGTCCGCATAAATTGTAGCCGGATGTCGATAAGATAAGTTTTCGTCGTATCCGAATATTCGCTCGAATATTTGGCGGGATAAAGATATTTTTCAATTGAAGCCTTTATCCTCGGTGTCGAATATTCGAGCGCATAAAAAGTCCGGCACATCACTAGTTATAAATATCGATTTTCTTCGATTCGTTATATGGATTTAATGATGATATTATATTCGGATGTTAGTAGTTATCGCGGGCGGAGATGTAAATAGCCGGCGCCCGACGTCAGCTAAGTTAGTCGTTATTTATATACAGATATATTTATATACGCCGATATAAATTCTCCATAATACCCTGTGCATTCCAATATGAGAAGAGCATTTCTCTCGCTTCAGGCGCGCGGGGAGTCTCGCTCGAGGGGTCCCGCCGTCGCCCAGTATTATGTTGTTCGTACAAATGTCGCAATCGGTTTAACTCGACGTTACGTGTTGATAGTGTTATTATTAAATAAATTTTAAACTGATTATATTGTGTTTTATTTATTATTTTTCGTGTTTTGAGTATAAGATATAAAATTATTGCACTTGTACAGCTTGGCAAAAAAGAGTTTGGCGCGGTGACGTAGGGTTGCCTATAAAGCTCCCCTTCAAAATGGGCGAATACAGACGATGACACGCGAGTGCGATTGTGTAGTGGAAGAATAAATATTAGTACTGTCGTAGGCACTCTTGTATCTGACCACCAATGTTCGTCTATATTCGTCTTTGATCGTTAAGTTAACAAAGTACTACAAACGATTATGTCGTCGCTTCCACGTTGATCGTACCGAATAACGATAAACTATTACCGGCGATTGTGAAAAACCCACTACCTGAACTTCTTATTCTTTTTGGCTTAAGCCTCCCCATTCAAGAGTTGCTAGTATGAAGTATCTAGTATCAGAGTGAGCTGCCCTGGCTGTAAATTCATAAAGTTTGGTGAAATTCTGTCAACGAAACACCTGTCAAGCGCGTGATAGATTTGCTGACACTTTCAGTTTCGTATTCTTCTGCATTTTAAAGAGCTTCATTTGAGACATATTTGAGACTTAAGACATCAAATTATCTGCAACAAACATTGCTTATCATTCGATGTTCTGAAAAATAAAATGTCGAAGAAAGAAATGGGACCCTCTATAAGCGACACCACCGCTCTCGTGACCATTGAAGATTTGATCAACAGGGCTCTAGGACCTGAAAATGTAACAAAACTTCAGTCTATGAGATGTTACTTGTAACTTCTAATTATTATTATTGATGAACCCAGGGGACGATCTAGCTCATGTAGTGCTCAGGTGCAGTGAATACCTGGCGCTCACTAGGCCTAACAGTCTCTTAAGAGATCGGATATATTCTGTATTATATAGGTCAGCACAATTCCACATTGGTGCAAGCATACCTGCATGGTTCATGAGTTCCTTTAGGTCAGGTCAGGGCCAGCGTTAGCGACGCCCCATTCTATCCGGTACCCTGGGCGGTCGCTAAGCGTCGACGACCGAAAATAATACGTAAACTGTATGTAAACGCCGAATGTGGGCGCCGGCAATACCAGAGGAGTATTCCAAGTGCTCTTAAGCCATATTATGACCTTTTGCTGCTACTTTTTAAAAAAATAATTTACTATAAAGGAACAGCATAATTAGTTAGCATTGTACACGGTTCGTTTTAGAGTTAGTTGATTTGACTCATTGCTAGGGCTTGATGCATAGGTACAACACCCGTGTCCCGCACCGTCCGCGCTGTGTTTTATATAATTGATACTGATAAACTGCGATTATCCAGTTAATCATATTTTTTTGTTTGTTGCTAATAATTGACTACTAACAGACTAATCAAGTGGACTTCAAGCTGCTACAAGCGATACTGCAGATATTCGCGCGGCAACAGCGCCTCTTGCAACAGCGAGTTCAACTCCGAATCTCCGATAGAACCAAATCAAAGAAGAAGAAGCAAAAGAAGTCAATCGGCCGAGGGGTCGCGAGCTTCGAACTCGACGATGACGATGACTATTCAGAAAAGTCTTTGGATCTGGAGAGAACACCTGACAAAGATGAAACTCCTGAAAAGGACGGTGAGAAATCTAGAGGAAAGAAAAAGGCGAAGAAAGCTAAAGGGAGTAAGAAATCAGAGAAGGAGAAAGTAAGAATTGTTATAGCATTTCTATTTCGTGGAAGAAAACTTATCGAAGTTCTTTATCCGAGTTATCTTTACGCCCTAGCTCTACCAGCGCTGTGGGCGAGATTCAGATTCATACGAAAAAATCAGCCAGGCGCCCATTGTATGTATGGCGTGCGGAGCCCCATTGTACTCGCCTTGGCCGGTCGCCTAGCGTCACCCGCTGCTAGTACTGTATTGCAGTATTCTTTAGTCCTTTAGGGCCTGTACCTACTATGTAAAGCAAACAAATTTTATTTGTAATCTTTTTGCCCACTCCTGAATTTCAAGTCTAAAAAATTAATCGTCGTTAGGTTGGTCTATGTGACATGTTAAATACTTTTACAGGAGTCAGGTAAAGGCTCGAAGGTTTCGTCTAGTCTGGAAATATTTGAGGCTGTACGCGACAAGGAAAAAGTTTTAATCGGTAAGTAGGAACTGTGCAGGGAGCCTGAACTGTCAAGTTTCTTAACCTAAAACCTTACTGATTGAATACCAAGGAAGCGACACTTTATGCAGAACTAGATGATGCCCGCAACTTCGTTGCGCCGAAATTAGTTTTCGCGCGGGAACCGTAAATTTTTTCAGGATAAAAGTACCCTCGTCCTTCTAGACTCAAAGTGTCGCGCAGTTAAAATACAGTATGGATATAATTATATAAGTTAGATAGCATCCCTGTCATCCTGATAAAAAAAGAAGTTTACTCTGCACCTTCACTTCGCCTTATATTTACAATACGCTGAACAACAGAAATTATAAAATTTCTGTTACCCTTCATTTTGATACCCTAGTCGACCTAAATGGGCGGAAAAATGTTTTTTGAACCTCACAATTTTGACTTCAAAATCTGCCATTTAAATATAACCTTTCTAGCGCAGTTGGGTAATAAAAATAAAATTGGTGATGTGTGTTTTGCTTACAGTTGAAAGAGGACCACCGACGCCGAGCACTCCTAGGACTCCAAGTAATGTGCATACCCTAGGTTTTTCTTCATAGTCGGCCATTAGAGGCATACTCACCTCTGCTCGCCGACCATCGTCTATGATCGCATATTATCAACTCATTGACAAAGTACTACCCAATGGCGTAACCACAAGCTGGCAAGCCGGCAAGATGCCACGAGGCCCCAGCCGGAAGGGGCCCCCGATCAGCCCCCCTAGACAAGTGGCAAGCGATTATTTTTTACAATAATCGTTTGACGAGTTTTTTGTATTGGATTGACAAACGAAAACGAATTTGCCACGGGCCTCGAACGGTATAGTTACGCCACTGATACTACCATAGACCAATTACTTTATAATTCCTCTATGACATTCCTCTATGACGGCTGGATGATGCCCGCAACACCGTTGTGCCAAAATACGTTTGTCCCGCCGGAACCGTACATTTTTCCAGGATAAAAAGTGTCATAACATGTCCTCCTGAATTGAATGTATGTCCATACCAAATTTCAGCAAAATCGGTTCAGCGATTTGGGCTTGAAAAGGTATGACAGACAGACAGGCAGACAGACAGACACACTTTCACATTTATAATATTACTATGAATATTCTGAGAACTATGAATTAAATTTTCAATGAAATGTTTATGAAAATTTTTCATCAGATTGAACCACGGATTCATGTTCTCCCATACTAACTTTAACTCCCTTTTCTACCTCCTTAGGAGGCGAATTTCGAAAAATGTCTTCTTATTAGTCACCTTCGTCATACGGAGAAAACTCCCCCTCTAATTTCGTGCTTCTACGATCAGTGGTTTATGCTGTACGTTGATTCTTTTAGCAAACAAAGGATTTTATCAATGATGTAGAGCTTCAAGCTCGATTTATATAAATAATTCAATTAATTTTGTAGATTACGAATAGTGGCATGTAGTTTCTTTTTGTTAGCCTGTACTATCCCACTGCTTGGCAAAGGCCTCTCTTCCATATCTCACGTTCCAACGCAACTGTTGGCCAGTCTGACTGGTATGCTTCCAGCTCATCTCGCCATCTTTTTCTTTTCCTTTTTCTTGTAGTTACTAAACATTAAAAAATAAGATTAAAAAAAGGGTAAATGGACTCGTGACACTTTGGCACATATTCCAGGGGAGGAGGGTGTGTCAGGTCGGGGTCCCATCGACGTGGTGACGCGCCGTCAGTTCGCCACGGTGGAGGAGTCGCTCGAGCAGCTGCTAGCTGTTGCCTCCGCTCACCGACACACTGACAGGGAGGATGTGGCTGAGGAGTTTAAAAGGGTAAGATCTGGGGCTTATCCAAGACCTAAACGCTAAACAAATGTATGGAAATGACAAAAGGCGTTCGTTATGCTTTATGTCATTTCCATACAATTTGTTTGTCGATGCTACAAAAAGCGAAAACGTTTAAGTCTTGGCTAAGCTCCAGGGGCGTATTTAAAGATTGTGCACCCGGGATCCTGTGGCTTTTCGTGCCATCATCCTAGGGATAGGGTCACATTGTCTGGCAGCCGGCCCAGTGCCGGCCCGGGTTATAGCCCTTCTGGCCGTAGTAATTATACATACCTGGATAAGATGATATTGATAAGTTGTTTTACTGGGGTTGCTATGACTGCAATCGGCATATTGTTGGAATGAAATAACACCTTTTATTAGTGAAGTAACTCTTACGGACTGTGAAAGGCTTTTCTTTAGGCGTTGTATTACAATGTTTACACTCGGTTTCTGCAAGGGAGTCGCGCGGTTTCCGCTTTGTCTGAACCAGAACTTAAACCGCAGTAATAACTTCTTTTACAGCTGGGAGCACGAGTCCAGGCAGCAGAACAAGCGGCGACGCAGCTGGTAGCCACACTTTGCGAGTTGGCGGACAACGGCGCGCTGCCGCGAGAGCTGCGCGTCGCCATGCAATCGCTCTCCTACCCGGTGAGGGAATGTTTGCAGACCTACGGGCGATTTAGCCCCTAACGACAATTCTTCGGTTCATAACTTCAATTCAAATTGAACCAAAAGTGCTCCAAGCGACAACGCTAACCTGGCGCCGCACTCCGGGCGGTTACCCGACCTCGTCCACCAATATAACTACTAAGCTTTTTCCTGATGGTTGTAGTTCCCTCTGATAACGCCGATTAATCGTATGGTACGACGCGGTGCATAATATGACGTAAGTCACCCACACACAACTGCGAGTATGGAGCCATCGCCAATATTTTTGACAAAATTTGATACTTGCTTACCATTAAGTTTGCACATTTGCCCCGAAATTTATATAAAAAAACTGTTCCCCAGACGGAGTACCGTCGCAGCCGGCGGTCCTCGATCATGAGCGCGCCGCCTTACGTCACACGATATGATCTGGAGTGCGTTAAACCTTTACTGTATTCTTTGTAACTAACCCACTTATTTAATACGTCTGGGGTGTGTTTTAAGATTACGCTTCTGGGTTCCTGTGTCTTTTGGCACCATCCTCCTAGGGTCCCATTACCCTAGTATGGGGGTGGACCGCCCCTCGCTCCCCGCCGAGCTATAGCGCTTCTGGCCTAGAACTGAAATTTATATTTAAAAAGAAGTCGTTTCACTGAATGAACTGTGTGACGTTACAGCGCCATCTTGTCGGACGCGACAGAGGAGTTGTCGCGCTCAGTGCTGGCGGCGACGGCGCGCGCCGCGGAGTCTGCCGAGTGGGCGTTGCGGAAGGCACAGACTGTTGGTCAGTTAACTAAGAGCCAGTCAGGCGTCCTCGCATGTGACGTTTCTACGAGCGACGGGCAAGAGACGAAGCGAGATAGAGGGTTATGCGCCCCGCTGCCGGAGCTCAAAGCAAACTCTAGTTCCGATGACGTGCATGACGGCATCGCACAATGGGGCCTGGCTCTTGTTCGGCGACCAGGCAGCATGACCAGAGTGCTCCTCGCTACTCGATCAAGGCATCTTATCGAACAGAGAGCGCTACTAACAGACGCAGTAAATAATCTGACCAAAATCTGACATGATATGTATTCGAATATTTTTATTATAACCGACGGTTTTATTTACTGCCTGTTCTGGTGAAAACAGTAATATATACCTTGTTGACTGTGTTCTTCATTCAGAATGTAAGTGGTTTTTCTAGGCGAGAAGATGGAGCGGGCGTCGAGCCTGAGTGTGCGGCTGTCGACGCTCCAGGCGCTAGTGCAGGACTACTTCCAGCAGACCGCCGGTTTCGAGACCGGGCTGAATACACAGGTGGGCTGGGGTAGGCGTCCGGCTTGAGCGTGCGGCTGACCACGTAGAACTCACTTCCACAACGGACCGACTTTTTACATGAACATAGCCCATCCGACGCATGGATCATCTTACATGTCATACAATACAATACAATCAGGTGATATGTTTTAGAGCCACTGTGCCCTAGTGGGTAGATCTTTGTTTCGAGAGGGTGAGTTACGAACCCGGGTGGAGGCGTGTACCAATGAGACATTTTTTTATCTTTAGTTTACAATATAGACGCTCGTCCACCACGGTCGTAAAACAGCGTTGCAATGTTTTTCGTTTAGTGGGTGATTGACTATCACCAAACGAAAAACATTGCAACGCCAAAGCATTTCTCCTGCCTGCCACAGATCCGCCAGTTCCAAGAGCAGATGGAGCAGATCGAGTGTGACCTCGGCGCCGGCCTCGACCAGCTCAAACACGTCAACACCAACACCGAGACTGCGGGTATTGTTTACAGCTGCTGTATATTCTACATCCTTCCATACTAATAGTATAAATAAGGAAAGTCTATTTGTTTGTCCTCATCTCACTCCTTAAAAATCTCAACTTCATTTGTAACTTAGTTGAAAAGATGAAGATTAAGAAAGGCTACTTTTTACTTTTGGCCTTGGAAAAACATTATCTGCCTAAAAAAGTAGTTTTACGCAATAATCGAATTACACTCGCACGGTTTGGGGCTAGTCTAAAATATATATATTTTTTGTGTCAGCGGTGATCGCCCTACGTGAGAGGTACGAGGATCTGGTGTCGCAGGCGGAGGCGACCGCCGCCGACGGTCAGGCTGCTGCCGACGACCAGGCGACCCTCGCCAGAGAGATACACGTAACTGAACTACTCTTGCCAATAGTCTTTGCAAGCTTAACGGAACTACAATTATCAAAAGCAGGCTAAGATGTTGTTATCCGTCTGAAGATAAAACAGTAAATCCTTCATTATCTTTCAATAAAAAAAAATAATAACGGCCGAACTAACCAGCGATCGGGTCGACAGTGGAAAACAACTACCGTCGCCAACGTAAACAGTTAAGAAGAAATATTCGCGTTGCTGGCTCGTTAAAAAGGAAAGGGCCAGCTATATCCGTTATCCATATCGCTCCACCACGAATTAGTTATGTCATTTGACTTCTAATGATATTAGAATCTGCGAATCATATCCAAAACGATTAAAACTTGCGTTTATTTTTCAGAACTTGGGTCAAGCGTTGGAGAATCTAAAGGAACAGAAGTGTGACCGGGCGGAGGTCGTGGATGGGTTGAGGGACAAGGTGAAAACTAGGACCTTATCGGGCTCTGATTTTTGCTGAAAAAACTGTGTGTATTATGTTATCTAAACAAAGAATAAGAAGAATTTATAGAAACCGGACTGCTTGTATTTCGTGCGACAGAGATAACGCTTTGCGCAGCCGAAATAAGACGATTGTCTCTTTCCAAAGGTCGATGTGCAATCTTTATTGCCGAGTACTTTACTGAGAATTGTACGGGCAAGCAACCTAGCATCGTGATATTACCCATACAAAAGTTAAAAAATAAATCTTTAGCTACTTTCTGAAACTGTTTCTGGCTCACGTATTTGTTCTAAAGCATCATCATTTAGTTTTACTACACCCTATGTTATCATGTTCTTTTTTTTCTATTTCTATCCCCAGGCCACTTCCTCCCAGCTGCGAGGTCTACTCCGAGTGGAGCTATTCGAGAGAGCTCGTGACGAGTTGGACGGCCGCCTCGACGCCTTCCACGATCTCTTCCACGAGCAGGAGGCTAGGTGGATGGTCTGTAGCTAGGAGAGAAAGAGGGATAGAGTTCATAGTAAACTCTGGGGGGACTCGTACATACCCTATATAGGTCTGAAGTTTTTTTACAAAATAGATCACGGCTAACATAGCATTTACGTATTCTGACATCACGATGAAGTTCATTATCACCTTGATGAGTAGCAGTCTTACATCGTGCACTTTTAGCGTAACTTCTGCATCGCACTGTAAAACTCTGGAATGAACTTTCGCCTGTGGTGTTTCCGAATTATTAAAACCTGCAAATTTTCATGAGGAGAGCGTATTCATTCTTAAAATGCCGACAACGCACTTGTAACTGTTGTGATAAAAAAAAGGTCTGTCACGTGGCTATAAATCTATACTATAATCTAACATTTTCCGCTTGTAATGTCGTTACAGGAGGCTCTTAAGGACCTATCGGATCGTGCAGAGCTGAAGGCGCAGTTTAGTGACCTACTGCATGCGCGGGACGAGGCGCAGGCGCAGCTGCGCGTGATCGACGAGCGATTGCGCACGTTGGCGCACGCTATTGGAGACCCACAGGTTAGAGATTGATATAGACGTCACGACTCAGGACAATACTAACAAACATCCATGATCTAGACAACCATACATTTTATAAAAACCCACACAAAGTTCGGTCGAGAGTCTACCAATAAATAAATCTATTCCAATGTTATATTAACTCTATTTTCCCTTCTTCACAGGTGGCGTTCGTAACTCGTACGTTGTTGGCGGACACACACTGCGCGTCGTGCCGCGAGCCCGCCCTGCCCGACGCGCGTGTTGACCAAACTCACGCACACAGCGACGGCGAGAGGTACTATGATTATGATATTTTAAACCGGCAATATATTCATGATAGTCCACGACATAGATCATTTGGTCAAATAAGACGAGCCTATCTGTTCCGATTATCTGTCGAGCTGTATGTCGCAGTCTGCACAGCAGGCGTATATGCTATGCTTGTGGCATATGCTTCGAAGCGCTACGCTTACCTTACGTATTCTTACGACTACATAACGTGCCTTTTCGTTCGAATATGTCTATCCCATACAAAACACGCCGAGCGATTATCGCTTGCCGCTTTTGTAGGGGAACAGGACGACATACTATACAAGGACTACAACGAATGCTTCGACCGACCGATCACACTGTTCTGCTCCACAAAATGTCAGCTGTCACCATATCGATGGTTCACTTCCTATATATACAACATATGCCAAACGGTAGTGCTCATCGAGATGCTCCTAACTTCCACCAGGAATACCTCAGGGGTCCCTCCCTTATCGTTCAATATCTTCGCAGATGTGTCCTTCGTCTTCTGTTTATGTTTCGCCGGCGATATAAAATAATTTATATTGTGAAAAGTTTTCTAATTGAATAAATTTTACATACAGTAACTTATAGTCGTATATATAAACTGTTGATTAAACAATAAAATAATTATTCTGCATATTAGAATATAATCAGCAGCTTTTACTTGTAATTAAATAAATTAAAAAACAACGTTTCCAATGTTTACCAAATTTCGTTTAAACACCCTACAAGTTAAGTGCACGGTAGAGACTAGTATTTTCCCTTTTAGCGTCAGTCCCCGTATGGAGCGTCACTTGTGTCGTCGCTGGTGTGGCGGCTCGCACACGCTGCTGGCGGCGACGCGGGCCCCGCCCCCTGCGCCCCACCCACCCCGCACCGCCCGCACCTACACTGGATACGGCGACGACGGACGGGTGAGTGTCTCAGCTAGTATATGACAGTGTTTGACAGTCAGTGATAGTACCTGCTATGTGACAGTGTCTGATAGTCAGTGCCAGCCCCTGCTATGTGACAGATAGTCAGTAACGGTTCCTGCTATGTGACAGACAGTAACAGTCCCTGCTGTTTAACAGTGTCTGACAGACAGTGCCAGCCCCTGCTACGTGACAGACAGTCAGTGACAGTACCTGTTATGTGACAGTGTCTGACAAACAGTGCCAGTCTCCGCGGGCGTCACTAGCGTCGTCGCTAGCCCGATTGGTGTATGACGTGAAACGAATAATTGCAAACTGTCTATCAGTAGTTTCCTCTTCAACTTTTTTTGACAGACATATCTGTTGTATATCTGTCGCTAGACGGTGATGGTATAAAAGTAAAACCGCACTACTGCGACTCGACACGGTGCGACATTTCATCAGCAGCAGATCTAGCTATTTCGCCGCTACATAATAACTGTCGCATTCTACTCGTGCGTGGAACATTTCCAAAGTACTGACGTGTTACAGCCGCGAATCTGAGGTTTGAGACTTTTTTTATCAAGGGTCATTTCTATGGAAGTGAAGTTCCGTGTCGTGCCGCAACTCGAAAGCTCCGACTTCACCTTTCTCGTGTGTCTGAACTTAGCTTCTTAGCTCCTTTATATGGAGCTACGACTTTATAACCATGGCCAGTGTCAAGTAGAGGCGGGAGATCAATTTTCTTGTTCCATTAATTTTTATCAACGTTAAAATATTTCTTCATGTCGAAAGTCTAGTCAAAGTCAAGATAAATCGTCAGTCAAAGCATCAAGTCAGTCAATTAAGTAGTGGTACACGTTTTACTAAAATTCGGAATGGAGTTTTGGAGGGATACATTAAATAGCACGTTTCCTGAAGTTGTATTACTTGCTTACCCTTTTGCATGATAATGATTGTTTAATGGTTGATATTCTACCACTGTAACACTTTAAAAACCGAAACAACACAAATTTAGCGAAGGAATACAAAAACACAATATCACTTTTTCACATCCCGCCAAAACGCCCTATTTGAACTTGCCCTGCAATGCCTTTCTCATAACTTTTTTTTCAGTTGTACCAAATGCAGGAGGAGTGTCAGCCATGTCTCCAGTGTAATAAGGCTACACCAACCTCACAACCTAAGCTGGGGTGCGGAGACCAGAACTGATGATGATTATAATATAAAGTCTGGCTACTATAAGTTGAACCTAGCATTTATTTTTACTAGCAACATTATTCCGACGCATTCTTTTGTTTTCGGATAAAATTGCACTACAATTGTATTTCATGATTTTGAAACTTGATCATGAGTATTATTACTTTTATGATCTTTTGGGTATCTGAATAAATTATGTTTTCATAAAAGATATATGACAATACTGTATAATAAGATATGAGAAACAGGATTTTGTGCCTCTATCGGGTATTCCGAGTCTGATTTTGATTATAGCAAATAAATTGTACTTCGAATAACATACATTGTATTTGATTTATATCTAACAACACTTTTTCCTATAAATCTCAGTAAGAATAACACTTTACTTTTTAGAAGAACTTATATTAAAATATTCATGTTTAGGTTTCATGATCTGATTAATAATCAAAATCTTTTGTGTGATACCATATACTGAATTTTTGAATTTTGAAGATTTTTTCTAAGTTCAACTTATAGTCGCCAGACTATAATTTTTCTAATAATGACATTCAAAACACATTCAATAGAAAGGCATATATAATAATAATAATTATTATTATGTCCTGTTTTCTGGTGTTGCATGTTTAAAAAATAAAAACATGTTATTTTTCAATTCTTTATTTTTAGTTAATAATAAATAAATAATTTACATTATTTTCAGCATATTTACAACTTACAAGCGTAATAATAATTTACTATAAATAATAATTCGATTTAGTTTAAATAGTAAAATGAGAGTAATTTATTTTCTATGTAATGAATAAATAATATAAATAAGTGGATATATTTTATGTTAATAAATAAAACTGTAGTCTGTTGTAGGGGCCCGAAGTGATAAAAGGGTAAAAAAGTGGAAAATTATTTTTTTAAAGTTTCTCACTATATTTTGGAGATGACCGATTTTTAAAATGTGTCGTTAAAATTATGTAGCAATATGAAAATATTGTAAAAGTAACTTACAATATTATGGCCGAATTTTTAACACTGGTTACATTTTGTCTTGATATATAATTATTCTTTGACTACGATTACTTACTATTATAGCTAGCTTTGTTTTAACTTTTACACAATATAAAATGTTTAATACAAAATTACTAAATAATATAAGTAAATATATACATATTCTGTGCAAATATATTTGTGGAGAAATGGCAACAATTTCTCACTTGACATTTCTAATCACAGAGTTGCCATTACAAAAATACATTCTGCACTAAATATTACTTACACTATAAAATAACCTAGCTTATAAAACGGTGCAAATGCTTAAAAAGTATTTTAGTTCTAAATAACTATCAATACTTTAAACAATAACATCAGTACCGTACTTTTAGACAATTTTATAATTTATTTTTATTTGCTAGGATTTCTAACAATATGCTCTACAAAAGATTTTAATAAAAAATGTAACGAAATTGGCATTGGTAACCAATGCTTTTGAATTTATAAAAATGTAACAATGTTATGAAAATTCTGAAATTCAAATTCTACCAGAGTATTTGTTGTTGGCCGCCATTGTTCCAGCCAATGGAGATAAAGCCCTGGTTTATTCTTATTTTAAAATTTGAAAAGAATAATGGATGTTCTTTTAACAAAGTATTCAATCTACCGTACCTACTATGAGGCGAATTAAAACGCTCTTTCGGACGACGGATCTCATTTGCATAAGTCTCATATTTCCCAGGAATTTGAATGAATGAGTCCGACAGTGACTAAATAATTGTATTCGTTTCAATTTATCTATCGCGCAAACCCTTAATTCGCATTTCAAAATCATCTCATGTCATCGCAAACTCACAGATGTAAATATTTTGAAGTTGATTTTGACACAACACGTTACGTTTTTTACGTCTGACGTGATTTTGACATGCACAATGAAGAATTTGCGCGATAGAAAAAACGGAACGGGTATAACTAATATCTTGTGACAGCAAAACATGCTGTGATAGCTAATGTTATGGTGTCAGTCACATAGACTCTTAAATCTGGAAACAAATTATTGTCGGATGCGACTTACGTCTTATAGTCTGTACAAGTCAATTTACAATTTTTAACTAGATGCCTATAAGTCACGGCTGTCTGCCGCGTTCGTAAGTCGCGTCCGATAAGTTTGTTTTCAGCTCTAGTTACACAAAATTATTGACATTGTGGAATGCCATGCTGTTGCACTACTGTCGCAAATTTACTAACTGCTGTCAGCCACCTGTCGTGTTACTGTCACAAAGTACGTAATCTTGCCGGTAACGCTTCCGGTTCTTCGATTCTCATTGGAGGGCTTAGGGTGTTTTCACATGTAGATCGCACTGGAACCTGCTGCAGTCGTGGTCTCTGCTGGCAGCCATCACGTCGCCGAGATGAGCGGCCACCGCCTCCGCGCTGCCGCCCCGCGATATCCTGAAACAGGTGGTCATCAGGTTACGGTTTATCAAAATAGCTACAAGAAAATGGTTGGATTTATAAAAAGGTGGACGCGAAATACACTCGACGGACATGTCTGAAGACTTGCCAATGGACATGTCTGATGGGATCCGCTACATAGAGATCATTGCAGTGTGTTTACCTGTTGCACATGTCTGCAGACTTGTCCGCGGTCATGGTCGTCTAATGAAAAGTCTCAGGTGCGTCATTGTCGATCGATAGTACCGACTGATGATTTCTAGATCACTCTAAATGGCGGCGTTATCGCAGCTGTGTGAAACGTGACACTTCATCGCCATAAAACTGCACTAACGTTCTATGAAATAGTGTCGTGTCGCTTGGTTGGTTTATTATAGTTTTACCACAGGAGCTATACCACGCTTTAGGTATGAGCGCGGCGCCGCGGGGGAGGGTTACCATGGTTACTCTGTCAGTTGGCCGTCAACGCCGACGGCAGTAGTATTCTTATCCGTCCCCCGCCCCGTCCCATGTTCCTAGAGCGCAGTATAGCGGTTGCGGTTAAGATATAATTCCTGACAATGTTGCCGCTATTAGAAAAATCGAAGAAATAAAAAAGAAACTTCACTAATGAAATATTCATTCTATACAACGTTTAATAAAGTTTTTTATGCGAAGCCCTTCACGTCTCGGACTTTTATTCTCGATAACGTATCACAGATATGGCATATACGAAACACAGCAATTAAAATATAAAAGTGGCAAACCGGCACCATTAGCACCGGCGTACTTTCACCACGTAACACGTAATACGTTACATCACGTGGCGGCGACCTGTCTGTCTGTCTGTCTGTGTGTCTGTCTGTCGTTAGCTGTGAAGGTGTTCGCGAACTTGCTGATATGTTTATGATTGTATTCGATGATGGTGCTGTGAGGGTCGTGGTTTTAGTCTTGTTTGATCCGATTTATGGAATAAGATGATATTTAATACTCTAATAAAAGAGCGTCCGTGGCCTAGTGGGTAAGACCTTTGAATCGCGCTCGAGAGGGTGCAGGTTCAAACCCGGGTGGATGCGTGTATCAATAGGACATTTCCGATCTCTAGTACATAATACGGATGTTCATTGCCGTGGGAGAGCCGTGCTTCGGCATGAGTGGGCCGGATCGACCGGAGCAACACCACGGCCTCACAGAAAATTGACGTTAGACAGCCGTGTGTTTCGTTCAGTGAGTTTACCGGTGGCCCAACTTACCCAATCCACTATCCCTATTCCCGCATTAAAGACCGGCAACACACTTGCGACTATTCGAATGTCGTGAGTATTCATGGGCGACGGCAGTTGCTTTCCATCAGGTGCCTGTCTGCTCGCTTGCCCCCTATACATCGTCAGCCCTGCTAGCGCCTTGGGCGAGACTTCTTTGGCGCTCCCTAATTTCCATTCAATGACATAAAAAAAAATCGACCAGGCGCCCTTTTATATCGCGTGCGGCGCCCCGTCCCAGCCGGCGGACCGCGCAATGTCTCAGGGTCGTCCCAATTCAAGAAATTTGAAAACAGGAACCGTGAAATTGTCCGGGATAAAAGGTATCATACTTCCTTTCCTGATTCAGTGGTTTAGGCATAAAAGAGTATCACACAGACAGACATTATAATATTAGAATGTTTTTTTTTAACACAGACTACTGCGTTACCTGTTGTTTTGTTACTCGTAAAATACAAAACTAAAATAACTTACTAGAAATATTCTAGTTAGTAAGTATTCAAGTAGAATAAAACCAAATAATAAGAAGACCTAGTTTTTTTCATCACTGCAATAAACAAGTACAGGGGGGTTATTATGACCTCTTATTCCCAGCCAAGTTCCAGCCCCGGGGGGGCTATTATGACCATTACAAACTTGCATGGTTCCAGGCAATTCAATATACGGCCAAGAATTGCCTTGTTCTTTTTTCGTATTACAATGTCTTATTAGAATAATAACTTAATTAATAATAGTTTAGTTGTCTATTAATGAATTTTAAACATGTTGGTGACATAAGGGAACTTCAAACCTCACGTATTTAGTGTCACGTGACTGCTGACTGGAATAAGAGGTCATAATAACCCCCCAGCCACCTAAAGATAATATTATGATCCTCGCTGCCAGAGGCCGCGACATAAAACTAGTTTACGATTATTTACTTAATTTAATTTAACGTAAAATATCGCGTCGTGACATGTCGCTTTTCGCGGTTTCACCTTCATCTAGCATTTTGTCATGCGAGCATGCGTCTTACAACAAAACCGCACATAACCCGGGGTCATCGCTCTCACCAGCCTCACAGCATTACACCTCAATCAAGAAGCATGATGGTGTACATTTCATCGCCTCACCATGAACGTGATGAGTGTTAGGTAAGACTGACGTAACGATGTAGCGACCGGTTCCAGCCTGACCCCGGGAAAGTTGTTCAATGTTAAATAGTTAATGTCCATTTTTAACGATTACGGCTTCTAATTAATGCCTATATTTATACCGTTTTGTTACATGAAGAGCGGTTACAATTATTGCTAAATAAGTCTTGGTGAAACTAGATGAATCCGCGTGTTTGGTTTAATAAAACACTTTTATTAAGAAGAGAAAAAAAATATCCACAACCGATAATAAAATTTCCTCGTTTTTGGAAATCGGTTAAAACCTTGTTACAGCATCTTAGACTCGGAATAAAAAAAATTAAAGACTACACGTAACTATAAACAAAATAATAGATTAAGGACATTATTAATTATGTAATAAATAGGTAAATAAATAAAATGTGCCATGTAAACCTAAGAATTGAATGGATAAATTATACTTACATTTTAAGTAATGACGCCATTTTCTTCTCCATTGCGAACAGCGAATCTGACGACTGCGACGTCAGCACCTTGCAGAACGTCAGCTTGGCACACTGCGAGTCTCTCCAGTCAGTCTGCTTCACTAGGTCTAGTGCTGCTGACGTCAGACTCGTGGAGGCAGAATTGCTCTCGAGATCTTGGAGATCGTCGTCCTCCGCTAGCGATCTCTTCACGCTACGCCGCTGTCTGAGTGCCTGTTGCCAAGGACCGAAGATGGTAGCTTCTCGCTTACTCCTGCTACTGTCACCTTCCGGCGACATGACTACGTATACGTTTTCACTCGGCATTTTGTAGTTGTCGTCATAGAACTTCTGCCGGCTTAGGATTTTTCTGTCGATGTCGTATGGTATATTCTCGAAGGCTCGCTTGTGCTCCTTTTCTAAACTGTCTTTGATGACATCCTCGCTGAGTCCTGCGCTTCTCATCAGGTTTACGTCCAGCAGCCTTCCCATGGCTACGGCTCCGAGGCCCAGGGCAGCGCCGCCGGCCATCAGGCCCAAAGCTGGAAGCATCGCAGGGGCCCCCGACGCTGCCGCTACCCCGATTTTGTCCTGAGCGTATCGTTGACTCTCAATGGAATTCGACCCGTAGAATCCAAGGTTGTGTGAAATTTTCTGCGTCGCCTCCATCAGAGGCTGAGTCACCTTTGCGATCGGATCCATGATAGGTCTAGTGAACTGTTGTACCGTCTGACTCGCTACGTGCATGGTATCTTTCATTGTGTCGGTCAGTTTCTGCCACAGTGACGGCTCGGGCACTCTTTTTATATAGCCGTAGCTGTAAGGGTACTTGTTGCGGTTGTTATCGTAGTATGAGAACTTGTTGTATTCATCTTCGTAGTATCTGTTGGCCGAGGGCGCGTTGTACTGGCTGCGTTGTTGGTTATAGCCGTTGACGGGTTCCATGGGGTACGGGTGGGCGCTCTTCGGTACGTTGGAGTAGTATTTGACTTTATGCTCTCTGTTCTCGTGATTGTCAACGCTGTCCCTAGTCGCTTTCGCCGGTTGAACGCCGAGATCAGGATGAGCGTACTGCAGGACAGGGCTTCGGACGCTTTCATCGAAACCGGGTTTAGCATTTCTGGGCGTGTACATCAAAGAATTTGGAAAGTTAGTTTCTCCCGGGTGCTGTAGCATTCTTCGTTGGATATGGCTTTCCGAATATTCCATGTCTCCTGCGGAGTTTGCTCTCGAGCTGCGTCCACTGAAATAGTCGCGTTTGAGTTCCTGGTCGTTGATTTGTTTGATGTATTCGATGAGTTTAGAGTTAGCTACTTTAGAATTGTCAGCTTTAGTGAAAGGCCCGTAGCCGCTTTTAAGATAGAAGTTATCTTTCTTCGGCTTAGGAATGTAAACTTGGCTGGGCACGAAATCGTCGTTATCGAACTTAATATTATCGAATTTAGTGAACGGGCCGTCCTTGTGCTCGAAGTTATCCTCCTTAGTGAACGGTCCCATGTTTTGCTCGGGTTCGGCGGCCGCCAAATCCGGGTAAACATCGGCTTCCGGTATAGCTTTAGGTGGGGTATATCCGTCGGGATATGGAACTAGTTCGCCGTTCACTACTCTCGCATTTCGCCAAGTCTTTTTATCGGACTCGTCGTCGGGAACTCTCACGCCCTGGATCTCCGGTATGCCGTCGTCTCCTAGAGTCAAAATCGATCGACCTCGTTTATTGTTAAACTTCTCGATGGCCTTCTGGATATTCATCGACTCGGAGCTAATGACCACTGGGTCGGGTACTTTGAACGGCTTAGCCTCGTCGTCTCTCACTTTGGTGCTGACTACCTCGATATACACGGGGTTCCTGTCGTTCTTGATCACGGGGTTGTGCGGGTCGAATCGGTAGTTCTTTATTGGACCACTGTAGTCTGTCAAGCTACTAGAGGTAATATAAACCTTCTTGTTTTCGGTTTTCTTCTCGTTATTGTAGGTGGGGTAGTAGTTAGAGGTCTCCGGGTCGGTGTTGGGCCGCCCTCCGTCCTCCTGGATGTGGGACTCGGGGTAGACGGACACGGGCGACCAGTTGCCGTACTCGGCCTTCACGTCGGCAAAGTCGTCGTGCTTATTCCTGTTGATGTAGTAGTCGAAGCCG
Organism: Cyclargus thomasi; assembly: GCA_026546445.1. Taxonomy (NCBI): domain Eukaryota; kingdom Metazoa; phylum Arthropoda; class Insecta; order Lepidoptera; family Lycaenidae; genus Cyclargus; species Cyclargus thomasi. The sequence continues at coordinate 2,099,452 of JAOTAV010000006.1, forward strand.
GCGAGGTCGCTGCTTAACGGACCGAGGGGCAGCTTCCTCTGGTCCCTGGTGTCGGTGTAGTTCTTGCTGTCGTCGGTGACGTTCAGCTTGGCCGTGGTCAGCGTGCTCTTTATCGGCACGGTGGTGGGGGAGGGACTCGTACTCTGCGGGGTGGTGCTTTTCTTGTCCTTCTTCTTGACGATGAGCTGCGTCATGTGGCCGGACTTGGTCCTGACGTTGAGCGTGGTCGTGTCGTGGGGGTTAAGACTTCTGGAGACCTTGAGTTCCGTCCTCGTGGTTTTGGCGGGGAGTATCGTGGTGCGAATGGCCTTGCTCGTCGTGTTGCTCTCGCTCGAGTCAGCTCGACTCAGCGCAACACAGAACAGCCAAATGATGGCACATATCCGTATATTCGTTACGGGAGCCATCTGAAATGAGAGAAACGGAAAATTAAATTATTAATATAATGCGAGCTATGAATTTAATAATTATCTAATTCGACACAAATTAATAAATTGAATATTCAACGATATTACATCAGAATATGATTTCGTTGTATAAAATATGAATTTATTTCGGATCATACGCAAATTTTGTAAAAAATTTTATATTCAAGTTGTAGATATTATACGTTGCGTAAGGAGAAAGTATGGCGTACCTATCTACGAGTAGGTACTGTGTATGAAGATCGTTTTCTACCTCGTACATGTCATCAATATCTATTAGAAATGCTCATTACGTGTGCCGATGGTAATTGATTTTATTACGGAAATAATTACATTACTATAAAGGAAGTAGTTTGTAATTAAATAGGAAACATCGACCGCTCTTGTGTTGTGCCAGGTCTATTATTAGATTTGAAATGGTAGCGGTTGTCGTGCATGTCATTATTATAAGGTTGTATCAGTACATTTAATTAGGTTTTTAGATAATCTATGTTAAACAATAAACATATTATAAGACATGAAAACTTTTTGTCGGAAAACGATTATAACGAAACGATCACGGAAGACCAGGGACAGCGGCGACAGTCGCTGTCACAACCTGAGTGGTCTCCTTTTCTCCTTTTCATGGCAATGCACTGCCATTATATATGGTTTTATTTCTTTCGTTATTTTGATTGAGAATGTGTTTTGTTTTTGTTATTATTTGTAAGTTAAATGTTTATTTATTTTTCAATTTATTATTTTTTTTAACAGTGGTAGTGTTTTTGTTTATGTAAAGTGGATAAATAATTCTTATTCTTAAACCATCTGTCAACAAACCAATGGTAAATACAGAATCTCTAGTAGGCTTTATACACGCAATTTTTCTTCGTTAAACTTTTTTTATGATATTTAGGGGGCAAGCGAGCGTTCGGGTTACCTGATGGAAAGCAACTGCCGTCGCTCATGGACACTCGTAACATTCGAAGAGTCGAAAGTGCGTTGCCGGCCTCTATGAGGGAATAGGGATAAGGGATTAGAGAAGTTGGGCCATCGGTAAAGTCACTCACTGAACGAAACACAGCACAACGCAGTTTTACGTCAGTTTTCTGTGAGGCCGTGGTATTACTCCGGTCAAGCCGGCCGGCTTGTCAAAGCATGGCTCTCCCACGGCAATGAGCATCCGTATTATGTACTTGAGATCGGAAAATGTCTCATTGGTACAC
>JAOTAV010000006.1:2101181-2128643 GCA_026546445.1 Cyclargus thomasi
TCCATGACCCAGGAACATTGAAAAACTTTTTGTTCCGTTGGCGGGATTCGAACCCGCGACCCCCGGCGTGAGCTACCGAAGCTCAACCGCTGCGCCACAGAGGTCGTCCAAGTGAAAATAAAAGTGACTTAAAATATAGATAGTATTTACTAATTGATGACGCTGATATTCGTGTATCGGGGGAACCGTACACTTATCCGGGAAAAATGCCCTTTATATTATGTCCTTTTCTGCGACACCAATTACGGATTACCAATTTTAGCATGATCGCTTCTTAATATTTCATTTTCCTATACATATAAAAAAAACAGTAAAATTGGAGTGTTTGTATATTGCACATATAATTTTTTTACAAAATAATTAATGTGGGGGGCTAAGGGTATATACCACGAATCGAAAAAAAGTGTCTGTTTGTGTTTTTATCTGTTCGTCTTTTCGTACGCGCTAATCTCAGGAATTTATCAATTAGGGAGCTTAAAAACATCTTTCAGAGCCTGTTATTGGTAAACAGGTAATATTTTATTCTCTAAGCTCCAGAAGCTTTTGCCTGTAAATAGAGCATATTACACAGGCCTTTTAATTGTCATTGTGATTGTAGATGATTAATACTGTACTAGATGTTGCCTGCAACTCCGTAACGCCAAAAAACCGTACGCGTACAAAAAATTCGTGAAAAGGTAACACAAGACAACAGAGCCTTATTCATCAGATAGTCGTTAAACATTTATTATAACGTGGCTAAGCTGGTAGTTACGTATCTACTATCTGTATTTGTTTATCTCTATAATCGGAGTATACAGACGATGACAGGCGAACCCGATTATGTAGAAACATACTCGCCTCTGTCCGACGTTTTCCGTCTGTGTTCGCCTTTGATAGTCGAGTTGACAAAGTACTGGTGTACAGTAGTACAAATAACGAACAACAAATGTCCGTGATAATATGTGAAGCTGCATTAAATAAACCACAAAAAACCGGCCGAGTGCGAGCTGTCCTCACTCACGAAGGGTTCCATACCGGTAGAGAGCAAAAATGGAGAAAATATTTTTCTCAATTTTTTGCTCAGTTAAAACTAACCCGGCTTTTGGGGATCGCAATCGCAAAAACCCGGATTTTTCGAGCTTTTCGGTTCTTTTTCTTTTAAGACACTATTATTTGATGATATTATATGCCTAAAAAAAGTTTTTTAAAGAAATTCGTAATTAGTAAATAAGAGTTTAAATTTCTTTTTTGGACAGTTAATCTTTTATCTTAAGTATCTTTTTTATTTAAAAATATTTCAATTACGTTTACAGGCATTGTTTATTTTGTTTTTTAATTGATTCATTGTTCCAATACTGATTGTTATCGAATTGAGTATTAAGCGAAAAAGGTACTGATCGGTTGCGACTTTTGTCTCGTTTATTTATATAACAAGTAGAAAAGTAGGTAACTAAATTTTAAGTGACTTTTACTAGATACTTAAAATCTAGTATGTCCAAACGTATTTATGTAGTAAAGCTCTTTAGTTTACTCAAGATAGACGATCAACAACGTGCAGAAGTCGTAAATTCTTTCATTAAATTTGTTATTAATTAGGTTTTGGAGGAATGAATTATTAAAATACCTACTAAAAGGAGCACGACAAAAAACTGCATCCGAATACGCTACTACAATTCTGAATTTAACAGAATTGTGCTGACATGTACCTGTCCAAATATGTCAAGTGAGTAGTGACAAGCCCCGCTTACTAACTTAACAAAAGAAATAGAAAAATTTCTAAATCTCGGTAAGTAGTATCTAAATTTTACCTTGCAACTTGCTACTAAATTTTGTATTTACAATTAATAACTTAAAATTTAGTTACTTACTTTTATTAAGTAAATTTTAAAGTAATTACAAGTGACTTAACTTGCCACTTGCTACTTAATTTTGTGTTTACATGCAGTTAATAACTTAAAGTTAAGTTAAACTTTAATTAACTACTTATCAACTTAATACATATAAACCTGACAAAAGTCGCGTCCGAGCAGTATGTTTTCTGCTTTAAAGACTGATTGTTAAAATTTGTGACAAATTTTTCAAGCAAATACAATATGTAAACAATAAAAAATGTGATGAACGGTCTTTTTTATTAAAGCCATTTTTTAATTTTCTCATTCTTTTACATTGACTTAGTACTGGAGTAGCAGAAAAACGATAATATAGCACTGTTTATTTTAAATTAAAACCCGAAAACACACGAAAAACCCGGGTACCCAGGTTTTATTTAGCAAAAACCCGGGTTTTGAAAATTTGGTCCGGGTTTCGATTCCCTAGCTATAACAGATCACGTCGTATCAAGCAACAGCGCGATGGAGACGTCATAGCGACATCTATTATTAGTACCTAATAGGCTCAGGTTTTTTACCTTTGACGGAATCCTAAGAATTTGAATGTTGTTTAGTAAATTTTGTATTGTTTTGTTTCGGGTTTTAATGCGTTATAGAGATAGGATATCAACATTAAATATTCGATATCATGCACAAGTGTGAGCAACTGATACTTCATTCGAAATTTTAGTAAAACGTCTACTACTTTACTAAATTGATTGACTTGACGCTTTGACCGACATTTAACCTTAACTTTAGACTTGACGATATTGTGGTTGTAACAAGGAAATTGATTTCCCGTTTTTACTTAACACTGGCCATGGTTATATAGCCGTAGTGCCATATAAAGATAAAAGGCATTAAATGTCAACAAGTAACAACATACTTGTCTATGGCAAAGTACACCACCTATTCGGTGTCAGTGCCAAAAAACAAACAAAAAAAAAACAACACACTTATCTGTCAACGTCAAAGTCAAATTATCTAACCTCTTTTTCTATTTTTATTAGGAATTTCGAAATATGTTTAGAAATCTTCTAAATAAACTGAAACCAAGTGTTTCGTGTGGTATCCACACAACCACCAGCCTAAATGAAGTCCAGCTCTTGACTCGACTTCGAGTGGTGGACAATTCCGAAATTGGCAAGAGAGCTATGGCCGAGGGAAAACCACCAAAAATTATTTGTGTTTACAACAAGAAGCGTGAGTAATATCAACTTACCTTCAGCTTAATACAAGATACTTTATCTCAACAATCTCTATTTATTGTGGTTCGTATCTGCAGTTATTAAAATATACAAGTGTATGTGAAATGGTTTGTTACTTTATGATGTAAACATGTCTGTTAAAAAATTAAACAGACCCTTAGCCTGCTTTAGATCATAGATGCATTAAGAACAACCAAGAGTTTATACTTTACATTGTATTGAGTAATGCATGTCATTTTTTTAGGAATCGGTTATATTGGTGATAGAGTGATGGTTGCAATTAAAGGACAAAAGAAGAAGGGCATTCTTGTAGGACTGAAACAAACTCAAAACGTAAAGGTTCCAAAATTCGACAGCAACAATATTGTTCTCATAGATGATAGTGGAACTCCACTCGGCACGAGGATTCATGTTCCAATACCAACAATACTCCGCACAATACTGAAAGAGAAAACACACTCAAAAGGAGCAGATTACACCAAATTGTTGAGTATAGCAACAAGATTTGTTTAATTATAATATTGTATTAGTTTATAGATAGTATGTTTAATAAATAATTTTATTTAAAATTTGTTTTATATTTAACCTATTCAAGACTAAGATAGATTTAGGCATTCCTTGTGTTGTCATACATAAGTATTATTGAGATTGTTTTAATGAATAAAGATATATATTTATAACTCAAAGGTGAGTAACTGACATTGATCTATCAACTCACAGATCAAATTAAAATTTGCTACGCAGGCTTATGTTATTACCTACATCATCATCTGCTAAGGAATGATTTTGACAAATACAATTGATATAGTATGAGATGTACAAGTAGCGTCACAGTAAAACACAAGATAGAATAAGTTCGAAACTTTATTAAATCTTATTACAATCAAATCTCAGACTGACGGAGGAATATCGAGGAGACTCGTAACCTGTGATGAGTGGACACCAAGCCCTTGACAAACTGCTAAACACGGTTATCAGCTAGGTCCCTATAACTAATAGGTTGCGTTGCGCTGTGTTGTTCAATTGATCAACACAATTTATGTCAAACCTGTGTTGCGTCGACGCACGACGTTGCACGATTTGCATTACGCCAATCAACGTCATGCGACGACGCAACTCATTAAGGGGGCATATCGCAGAGTTGGCGCAGCAACGCACCAATGGGGCCTGGCTCTCTTGGTACACCAAAGGAGCTCAATAGATCAGTAGTGTCATTACGATAGCATTAGTTCAATACACACTTTACAAACATTAAAGTAAACATATCAAGTTAAGACCACTAGGTCATGTTAAGTATGATAACACAGGTATTCAATACACCACCATTATGTTATGTCAATACCGAATATGATTTGTTTAAAAAAATTATATAATAAAATGTGCAATTATGACTAGACCTGCACTTAAAGAAACTGACTACAATATTATGTATTTACAATGAAATGAGAATTTGATGATAACAAAAAATCTATGTGCTTACTCTATGAAGCCAAGTAACGATCTTTATAAGTTTAAATAATTATACAATTGTTTATAAGTGTGTAAGATATTGCGAGTGCATCGTATTTCATATAATGTGATGAATACAAAGCTACCTAGAGATACCTAGCAGATACAATATCAATGAACTGAACAAGACCTCAACATTCAGCGTTTCATGATTTTTGTGCTTATAGAAAAATTTGTTTCTAAATTATTTAAAAAAACACAAACACAATAAAAAAGTCCAGGACTCGTCATCAGTTAGAGGATATTCAGTGTTTTATTAGTTATATAACACAAGTTAGTTACGATTAAGTACACAGGAGAGCAGTGGCCGCCGTGAAAGACAGACAGACAGACAGCAGGACGGAAAACAACTCCAGACATTACTACAATTGCTACTTGTCATTAAAAATACACATTAAAAAATATTAAAGAGCAAGAAGATTCAATTAGCTTGGATTTAAAGACAGGACAAGTATGAAATTGAAAATAGTTTAATCTGAGAAATAAGTTCATATAATCACGCTTACCCTATAAGTTCACATACAACAAGCAACAGGTGATAGTCGAAAGCGTTACAATACAAAAAGCAATTGTAGTTTACAGTACCAAGTAGGACAACATGAGACTCGTTAGTGCATATTCCACTCTCAAAAGATATTGATTCACATGCAATAACGAACCTAGTCATTTTGTGTTTATAGTTGTATCAAATCAATGATCTGTAACGGTGACGGTGACGGTGACGGGGTGCGGTGCACCGTCAACAAGATTATTTCGACTCGATAAAATGCCACTGTATGACATTAATTTAAGTTTCATTTCGCTCTACGTCACTACAGAGCAGCGATGTCATTTGTCCCAGCCAATGTCAGCGGGAAATGAAACCTATAGCCTAGATCAATAACTTACACTTTAGCGATTCAAAATAATCTCGTTGAAGGTGTCGACGTGCGGTGGACAACCGGCCCGAGCGGCCTGCCATTTACGTATGAATCAATTTTTATATTGGGCCAAACCGTGGCGATATCAAAAAAACTGTCGAAAACACAACGTGACACATGACTTTTAAGCGTTAATTAACCGATCGAATATATTCGTATATGCGCATGCGACTGTTAATATAACATTCCGATCTTGATAGCCAGCAGCCGCGACTCACAAACAATCAAATAAAGTGCCACTTCATGACATAACCAATAGGTTTCATTTTCTGATAATATTCGTCAAGTACTCATGACAGCGCTGTTTTGCGGTGTCGTAGAGCAAAATGAAACGCATAGCTTATATCATAAAATGGCGTTTAATTTGAGCTGATGTGGATCGCGGCCGCTTGCAGCCAAAATTAGAATGTTACCTTTAGTGCAAACACAATACGCGGCACGTCTCCGACAATTCGAATAATGAGCTTGTAGTGATAAGTAATAATGACAAGTACACTTATAATATGCGGTACAAACAGGATCGATATTACAGACATTACAATAATTTAGAATTTAATAAACCTTAGCGTAAACAAAAAAATATATTCACCTTATGATTATCTTGAACATTATCAAAATAACTCTAGTTGTACTTAATCTTGTCTTTGTTACTTTCTAGGGACAAAATATTATCGGAGACAAGTTTACCATGAGGTACCTTAAGTACGTTTGAAAAATAGTCAAGTTATAACATAAGCTTGCAAGTTTCATAAAAATATCGAGTAGCTTCGTGAAAACTATTTTCTTGTGTGCGTAGAAAAAATATTTGCAGACAAAATTTCGATTGTGTTTGTTATTTACGCTACAGAATACTAAGTGAAAAAATTATTACTAGTCATGCATAATTATGTCTATTGTGATTGCGTCTACGCGTGTGAAGAAAAAGATATTCTAAATATATGGAAGATTGTTAACCTTATCACAACAGACCCAAATAGTTTCGTACTACTCTCTACTAAAACATATGAAACTTTATTAGCGACGAACAATCCTGCGAGCAACCTTACAATCAAAAGATAACTAGTAAAACCACTATCGTATTGTAAAATTAAAATCGATATATCTTAAACATGTATGTTGTACTGTCTTCATTAATTTTCATCTGTTATGTTAAGGGAACATGCATAAAGTACGTCACATTTTACATGTGGGGGTTCAAATTTTGAAATTTAATTTCAAAATTTTAAATATTGATGTGGTTTCAATTTCAAAAAAAACTACTTATGTGTCTTTAGTGACGTCCTCAGATTTCTGAGGACGTCACTAAAGACGTATGACCACCTGTGACAAGGGGTGGAGGGGTCTAAAATCCATGAAATTTGTTCGACGTACTTTACGGATGGTCCCTAAGAGGGGAGCGGGTCTTAAGCCTCGTCGATGAGGGTTTCGGGATAAATCATTTCATCTTAACAAAAATATATCCATAATATGCTAAAGTTGATCTTACTTATATACAACACAAACATGCAAGCATCGAATATAATCTGCGAAACGATATCGGCGAGAGACTGTACAGAACGCTAGTCGCTTCGACTCCGACACCTAGTTTAAAAATAAAATACTAAATAACAATATGAATTAAAATTACCACAACAAATCAATAAAGACGATCTATTTGACTATTAAGTTTACCTAACGTGGTATCTACAAGCGGCAGCAGGGTGGCTAACGAGAAATACTCAAAGAAAATTGTCTTTCACCAATATATCATTGAATTAAACGTATATTCCACTTTAATTCAAATATATATATATATATATATATATATATATATTGAGGCATTAAAATCATAATTTATAATATTATGTGCCTCAGTTTTGATTACACTGAATTTAAATCTCCTGAAAAATGAAAATCAATCTCATGAAAAATGAAATCCGAATATTCAGTAGTAGTAATAGCTAACGTAACGTTAACAACTCTCTATGAATCTTAACACGATGTAAATATTTTAAATGAAATAAAATGAGATTCATAGACCTCTCGGTTCCCACCCCGACCGCCGACGTATAATGTAATTTGTCTTAATTCTTTTTATTTTTAACAAATAATTATAAAGTTAAGTAATGACAGTAGCGCGACGGTTCACATTCACCGACGAACTTGTATTAGTTATATAGACTCCTGTAGTGGACGAACGACAACGGTTTCACAGTAATATGTTGCACCGTACCCGGCTATAAAGATTGCACATCGACCTTTGGAAAGAGACAATCGTCTAATTTCGGCTGCGTAGAGCGCTATCTCTGTCGCACGAAATACAATCTGGTGTCTATTACTCCTAATAGATACCAGATTGTATTTCGAGCGTTGTTTGTTATAATAACTACTTATTACAACAAACAACCTTCAAATAAGTATTCATTTTTGCTCATAAAATTTTGGGAAATCTCTTTGAGCACACATTTTCCCTTAGCCGTAATAAATACCCAAAAATCCGGCAGTTTTTTAATGTTAGTTATGTGCTTCTTCTACTCATGTCTTCAATTATTATTTAGTTTTCTTGATAGTTCTTGATATAAAATACAGCAATAATTTCCGAACATCAAAGTGGAATATTTATCACTGGGTACTATTTCTTTTAAACAACATATGAGAGTCCGAATAAGTCCAAACTATCGGTAGAGCGTTCCGCCGCGCAATTTGAATAGTGTTCTAGCTAGAGTTGATAGGGAGAGGAAGAAATTTCGCACTTACGTCGAGATAAAATGCAAGTGAGGCCGCCCTAGTGACACGATCGTCGACTAATATTCATTAACAGATTTTGTCGTCTGTCTCAACTAGCTTTGAGACTTTAATAAGGCATAGAATGGTTAGTAGCCGATCGTACCACTGCCGTATAACGAATAGAAAGTAAAGAGTCTCGATTTAACACTCTAATACAGTATATTTTAACATTTCGCTACAGACAGTTCGACTGAGTGGTGCGCGCGGCCCTATGTGTGCGCGCGCTTGTGAACATACAACTTTCATTCGTGTTAGCCGAACGGCGTCTGCCGCGTCACAAGCGCGCACAACTGAGTTAACTATCTGTAGTTCTTGTGTTTTGAGACCGTTTTATATTTTGTATTCGTTGGTAGAGGGCGGCCGTATATAAGGCAGGCGGGCGCGAGGGCGCTGAGTCCGACCGCACATTATAACAATGTCCAATTAGAAAAATTTGGACGCCGGTCGTATATTATACAGCACACCTCGGTATCAGAAATTTCTGATAGATTTCGGATCACAACGAAACATATGTGTGCGTTCAGGCAAGCCGAATTTTTGTGGTCAGAAATTCTTATAATGTGTAGTCGGGTTAAGTTCGGTCGCTAAACACGTACATACATTGACGCGCCCTATCTCTGTCTCACGCACTGTCTTGTTCACATAGCTTGAAACTTATAGAATGTTGTGGTTAAAGCGATGTACACACCTAAGCCGCACGTGTCACTGACACATGTCACTGGCACGTGTCGGTGGCCTGTGTCGCCGACAAATGTTGGCGGCACAAGCTGACGGCCTATCTGTATACAAATATGTGTCAACGACACACAGTTAAAACAGAGCCAGATTGCGGATCTAAATCGATTCCGTTGTGTCAAACCCAGTCGACATAATACCACGACATGAAATTAACATATTCTGACCGGATGAAGTGAGTCCGTCAACTGGTTCCGCTTTAATTTTCTTCTAATAAGTGCCGTTTACAGAGCGATAGTGGGTCCTCGTAACAATCGACAGAGCGGGCGGTCAATATATGTATGTTTAGACATCTACGACCATCTTCTTGTGTATGTCGGTATTGCCGACGACGTTACAGAACTCCTCGAAGGAGACTTTCCCGTCCTCGTCCTTGTCGGCGAACAGGATCGTCTTGTCCACGATCTGCTGCAGCTGAGTGTCCTTCAGGTTGTTACCGACCATCATTTTCAACACCTGCAACGCAAGAATGTCGAGTCAAGTGGTGCATTTTATTGACATTGAAAAGAATTTTTAGGGACCATCTAACCAGGGGCGGGGATGGGGTCCACGAAGTGTGTCATGATATGACGATACGACGTGGGGGGTCCAAATAGTGAAATTTGTGTGACGTACTTTATGGGTTGTCCCTTACCAGAAGGCTCCGTATGAAAAATATGGAGCCCCTATAAAAGGGTAAAGCCTGGCGCACGCTGGGGACTGTTATAGTGGCCAGAGACCCCGTATAATTGATACATATACCACGGTTCTTTATTTGTTATAAATTTTCTAATATGCCAAAATAAAATTCGATAGATTCTATTTTCTGCAGATAAATAAGTCTGAGCATCTATCAAACATTTAATAATAAATAAAAATTAAATTGATGTAAATGGGGTCACTAGTTTTTACAAACTTTAAATAAAATATGATGTTAATCACACTTTTATAGGTAAGTACTTATTTTAGTTTTTTAAAATTAGTCATATTCATAGTGCACATAACATAATCGTAAATAATATCTAAGAACTATATCTAGATCAGATACGATGGCAGATTTCCAATAATCGCCCTTTGTGTATTGTTACAATACCTCTGTCAGCGCTACGACAAGCAGCCAACTAATTATGAAGACTTACAATACAACAATTATTGTAATAATTAGCGTGACCTATACGGTGCAACACCATAGCCGTTTAAATAGCGATTATTTAAACACCCGTGTAAAATATCACATATTACATTGTTTAATATACTTTATTAAGCCGGCCCATTCGTGCCGAAGAATCCTCCCATGGCTAGAAGAGAAAGATTGAAAAAAGAAATAAGTTATGGATAGTTCAACTCAGTTGTGCGCGCAACCATGTGTGCGTGCTCTTGTAAATAACAAAACACAGCTTTAATTCATGTGGCAAGCGCCGTCGTAGTAAACAAGTTGTACCATACACACATGGGGCCGCACGCACAACTGAATTGAACTATCTGTAGCACGTACCTGAAACAGTTCTCCGTTGGATATGAAGCCGTCGTTGTCCATATCGTATATGCGGAATGCGAACCGCAGCTTGCTGAGCTTGTCGCCCTTCACGCTGAACTGAGACACGCCCTGGATGAACTCTTTGAAGTCCACCTGGAATACACCAAAGTTGGTTACGGAAAAGGAATTGCTGTAAACAGATTTGATAAACATACTTTTGATATAATACATCTTCTCTTTTCTACTGTCTTAAATTTTTTTTAGGTAATAAAAACAAATAATAAAGAGAAAAGAGTTTTATTTCTGTATGTTTGTTAAGAATAAACTCAAATAAACAAAAAGAACTATGGATTTCGAAAATTATTTCCATCATTACAATGCTACATTTTTGCCGAGTGGCAGAGGCAAATTTAAACCTATAAAACGACCAATTAAACCACTATCACAAACATCGTCGTGTGTAAACGATAGCGCGAGCTAGAGGACCAGCAGCAATATTCTACATTTTTAAATTTGACGTGAACGAAGACGTAAAGCTTTATAAAACATGTGTATGTTAAAATATTGTTTAGATAGTAATTTATTTTTATTTGCCATTCTTCCTTAATTCAATTACCCCGTTATTTATAAAAATGTGTAAACAGTGTTTAACTAATTAAGGTTGACTGTCCTATTCTGGAATATTGAAAACGTCACACGACAGAATGGGACAGTCGACCATGATTAGTTAAACACTGTTTAAATATTTTTATGACTAAGGGGGGTAGTCTACAACATTATATTTTAATATCTACAAGTCAACAAATATAGTGTGTCTAGTCTATAACAGAGCACCATTGTGCTAAAGGCCTTCGAGAATATTATTCGCGCTACAAGAACACAGCGCCTTGTGCAAATATTACATCATTAGTGTTTGCAATTAGATAATGAGGTTTCTCCCTTACTGCGTAGCCAGACCGCGCTTGGATTTTAAAGACTTGATTGGAATAAAATGTAAATCCGCCATTATATTGTTTTGGAGTACATTTTTACGCATCGGCTGAAATATCTGAGGCAGCAATGCGTTTGATAGTAAATACAATATAACATACCACGCATGAAGATTTGTCGTAGGTTACTGCGTGACGTCCCTATAAAATTATGACTAATGTCTTGTTCACACTCTGCTGGCTTGTATGCTGGCATCACTAACGTCGTATGAAATTTGCTTAATAGCTGGGAAACATATGCTGTTGGCAGCTAGTGCTGACTCGACATTAACATTGTGTTCGGAAAACTATTTCATAAATTTTAAGTAAATATAGTTTTGAAATATTATATCATAAGGTTCATATCGAGCCAGCGCTGGCCGCCCGGTGTTGCAGATAGTTCAACTCAGCTGTGCACGCCGCCCTATGTGCGAGTGTGCTTGTGAATACACGGCTTTCATTCATGTGGCAGTGACGCGTCAGGCGCCGTCCCAATAAACAAGCTCTATACATAAATAGGGCCGCGCGCACAATCTAGTTGAACTCTAGTCAGTTTTACCTCTCCATTGCCGTCAGCGTCGAAGATATCGATGACTCTCTGGACCAGCGGGTTCTGCTGTAGCTCCGGCAGCGACATGAACTCGTCGATGGACAGCGCGCCGCTGTTGTCCAGGTCCAACTTGCGGAACCGCTTGCCCAGCCGCCGGATCTCGTCCGCGTCGACTGGCACACACCACCCGTCAGATATACGCGTGTAACCGGCGACCAAATTGGCAGAACAGTCTACTTCGGTCGACATCAGACTTAGCATGACTATCGTAGACGAAAGAATAGACAATTTAACGTTTTTTGGGAGACTAACGGATATCCCTCGTCAATCTATCACTTTGTCTGCCCCGCTGCAGAGAGACACGCTACGGTTGCCATGCTAAGCGTGCAGGAAACCAGAACCGAGTGACTGTCGTTGCCAAAATGCTCGCCAAAACTTCTATATCACGCTGAGCGAGCGGCTCGCCAGGAGATACTTTCGATCCCTGCCCAACCGCTAGCCTTCGGCGCCGTTACCGGACAGCGGCTGCTACAATAAGCGGCGAGAGATAATTCGTAACTACAACGAAGGAAAATAGTTATTGCATTCTGGCCGTTTTCATTTTTAACTTATATATCTTAGCCCTCTCGTTTTCGTCGCTGTCCTGTAGCGTACACCGAAACTACAGCGGGCGCGGCCCGTCGCCTGCCGGACATGCGGCCCCGGCGACGGGCCGCGACCGTCACACGGATGCGTTTACACATCATGTCACGTACATATAAACGTATCCTTACTTCAGGCGAGTTACTCATGAGCTAGCTTCCACACTAGCTGTGCTACTACATTCGGTGGTACGGTGACGTCTCAGGCTCGCGATGGCTAGCGTCACCCTTGCTCGGCCGCGTACCGCGCCTAGCGAAGCGCATAGCGAGTGCTCGTACATATTAATTACGAGTCGTGAGTATCGCGAATGATTTACGCTGCGAAAGGTGACGATATTTGCATATATACGCCGCGGCCATTGTATTGAAATGAGCGAGCGGAATCCGCGACGGAAACGCGCCGTGTCATGGTTCTCGTATCGCTCCATCGCGAGGTTCGCCGTCAACCTTGTTGATTTAATTACCGGATATAATTAATTACGACCGACGACCGCGTCATCGATCCCCTACAATTTCTAGGCTAGAAATCGCGTCCTCGACGGGGTCGCTTGGGTACGAACGAAAGCTAGCTTCGGCTTGCCGTCGGATCATAGTATACAGTTGGCCGGACGCAGTTATAATAGTTATAAATGTCTCGTAAGTCATAAAGCAGCTCCGTAGCTCATAGAAACTCGTAAAACGGTCCTGTGACCACGGCGACCGGCGGCCGGCGCGTGCCGCGTGCCGCGCGCCGAGCTATTATTACACATAGCGATCCTCGCCGCCCGCACCATCATCAGCGCCCGCCCGCCCGCAGCCCTACCGACCACTCCGATACGAGACATCCCGTCCATCGATCACCGTACGAAACGTATATAATAGCAATACAAGTATTTCAGAAAATGTAGCCCGAAAATGATTCATACGGAGGCCTCCGTACGCCACTCACGTCTGATTTATTACACTCATTTACATAACAGATTAGTCGGTGAGAATTACGCTGAGGACGATTTCGTATGGTGTGCGAAGCAGAGGGACGCCTCGGCACGACAGCCAACACCTCAACAGCTACACAACAGAGTTAACCAACAGAACAACCATGAACAATATCTAATACCATTGTATCTAGAGGCGTGAACGCGCAATGCACAAGCCAGACAGGCCATGTTGACGACGTCCAGAACAATTTTTGAACTCAAATATCAGAGGAGATAAAAAAACATCTAATACAAAACATAAATATACATATACGAGATGTAAGCCACTACGTTCACTGCGTCTACGTACAGAGATAGCTTAAACGCAAATCATAGAAGCGAAAGGCCAGTCAGTAATGTGTTACTTTCTCGGCAACTAAATACAAAACTAGTAGCCAGTTTTTTTACTCCTATTTTAATCATCATTTAAAATTATCAGCAGTTAAATTATTGAAACAAAAAGTTGACTCCATCTAAGGATGTAAGGTAAAATTATTATCGTCTTTAGCTGGTTATGGTAACCCAAAGTTATTTAGAGAAAGAATAGTAATATATAGGTATATTATTAAACCATATTTGTTAAAAATTGTTCTGGATAGTGGGGTGGGGATGTAACGTGCTGTGTCGACATGGAAATGAACGTCAGCGAGTGACTCTACGACACTCACAGTTATCCACCTTAAAATCAATGCAGTTAACACGCGCTGAAACAAACCTCATGTTATGTCTTTACCAACCTACCGTCTGCACTTGCTCACTACATAATATCATGTTAAATTATTTAAAACTAGCAATTTTATTCTCTTGGGGGATCAGAATGTAAAATGGTCAAAATTATGTATTACGAGATACTGTAATCAGGAAAATAAATGATATATATCAGATTGTTAGAAAGCTATGAAATAAACCAAAACCAAATTATAGGAGAAACATTTTACCGAAGAATACTTACAGTTTGAACATAATTCCATCGGAATCGAATTTTCGTTGCCCTGAAAAATTATATAAAATCGTAGGATTAAGAAATGAAATTACAGATTTAATATAGTCAATCGATTTTGATGCCATTTTCGTAACATAAACCATGATTTCAAGGAAAACTGCTATGTAATTGAACGTTTTAAGCGCCAATTCACGACCATATTTTTGCAATGAGTGAAATTTTATTAGCCATTGAAAGACTAGATTTGTTTGTACTTACCATTTTGGCTTATTTGTATGAACACTAAATTATAATATACACAAAACTATGAGATCTTATCAGTGTTTTTTGTCAAAAGAACACTAATTCAATTGCAAAAGAAAAACAATTTTACTGCGGAACACACCATCGCGTCGAGATCGATCAAGAAATTTTGACAGATGCAGAATTGCGAATAGACACGTATTTTTTTTAACTATGTGAGTATTAATAATGATCATTAATTTAAAAAAGTATAAATATAAAAAATTTCAGCGATTTCCCTGGCACACCTGTCTTACTAACAATTTTAATTTCTCTTCAAATTCTATTTAAGCATTTTGTTTCATGACGTCCGTAAATTTTAATAAACTTGTAGTGCGAAAACTGTAATTTTTAGAATAGTATATCTTTTATGACTGTAATGAAATACGTACAGCGAATTAATGATAATAATAAGTGTAAACACATATTGTTAATAATATTTTTTTATTAAATTATTCTTCTTATTTTAGATTAAAAATGTTTTGAGTGTTGTCACTGTTGTTTAGAGATTGATAAAAAATGAAAGTCAATGTCAATGTCAAGTTCTTCTCCTTTTTCTTTCTCTCCGAAATAATTCACCATGGCGGCCGGGGTAAGGTTTTTTATCGTAAAATATTTGCACCATCAAATCATTTTATTCATTATAGCTCACTTAAATATGCTTGCAAATTTAAATGCTCCTATAGCCTTAATTATATTTTTCAGGTACTTTATACTTATCCAGAAAATTTCCGAGCTTATAAGGCGCTGATCGCCGCTCAGTACTCCGGAACCGATTTGAAAGTAGCTCCCAATTTCGTATTCGGTGAAACTAATAAATCCGACGCCTTCTTGAAGAAATTTCCTGCTGGCAAAGTGAGTGACTTGAAACGAGACTGTGTAGTGTTTGTGAAATCTGGTCCCGAATCTACCCAGATGTTTTTGACGGTGACGTGTAACTAAAATATTTGGCGATTTTTAGGTGCCAGCTTATGAAAGTGCAGACGGAAAGACTCTCCTGACCGAGAGCAATGCTATCGCATATTATGGTGAGTACTATACATTTATAATGTACTGAGAACTTGAACTTGAGAACAGTGACATAATAAATTTACACCTCTGCACCTTATCATTAGATTCTTCTGAGTATATAGTTTAGCAGTAAGAGCTTCTTCCTTAAGCACTGAGGCTTTTACCACTTTTTTTGTGCTTAGTAGGTGGATAAAGTGGTGCAGCTGCAGACTGGTGCAGCCTGCTTAGATTTAATAGACAACAGATTCACAATCTTAGCTAGAAACACAAAAGCTTAGTATATTATACAATATTGATAGACTTATAAAGTAAAATTATAAAGGTTTGTTTATTTGTCTTCCTTAGTAATAAATTTACTACTAGTACCGTGGAAAAGAAGATATTCTACCATATTTACAAGGTGCTGTGATACATCAAGATAGAAGATTAGAAAAATAAAAATAGTCTACAAGGTATTGCAGACTATTTTTAGTTTAATAAATATCCAACCTAACAGTAATGGAGACATGACACTTAGATTGAAATACTTTACACATACTGTAGGTTTTAACATATTTTTTAGAATGTTCTTACAGCATTATCTATTATCCTACTGTTGGAATGGAATGTTGTGAGTGTACTTAATTCTAAGAAATCAATACTTATTTGTGTTCACACTTCATATATAAACCTTTTTACCAAAATAACTTTAATTGCTTTAACGGTATGACATGACTTTACAGCTATAACACATTACTTTACAGTTGCCAATGCAGCTCTTCGTGGCACAGATGTTGCCTCACAAGCTGCCATCTTCCAGTGGGCGTCCTGGGCTGACGGAGAGCTGCTGCCAGCCTCATGTGCTTGGGTTTTCCCTTACTTAGGAATCATGCAGTTCCACAAGCAGGTAATTGGTAGTGTTATTCTTTTCCTTCCATTCCGTCCATATAGGTGTTCTGCTTAGTAAATGTGTGCAGTGTGGAATAAAGAGTTTCCTGTATAAGGTTTACTGTGAAAGTAGCATCAGTGAAATTGTTACCTATTTTTTATTTGTATGGGAAAAGTCATTAGTGTATTATAGATTATTGAAACATTCTAAGTTTGGAGGAATAGTTCAGCAAGACACAAAATAATAAATTTATTTGTTAAAGCTAATTATAATGACTTGTTGCAATTATTCAATATTTTTGTGGAACATTCCAGAATGTGGAGCGTGCAAAGTCAGACTTGCTGGGAGCTCTGGCGGTGCTGGACAAACACTTGCTGACACGCACCTTCCTCGTCACTGAGCGTGTTACGCTGGCTGACATTATTGTCTTCAGCACACTTATACACGCCTTCCAGGTATGCATGCTTGTTTTAATTCCACTGTTGAAAGAAAGTTATCAACTGTTCTACCATTTACTGATAAAGTGCTGGATTGCCTATCCACAACTTAATTGACAAATAAAGTAAGTAATTCATACTAATATTAGGAATGAGAAAGTATGTTACTTTGTTGTTCTTGCCCTAATAGAGCAACCAATCAACCTGGCAAGGACTTAGTTAAAGGGGAAGAATATTATTAGGCTAAATTAAGTCTTGGAAAAACAACTGTTTCTAAATATTATTTAATTTTTACTTCAATCAAAATCAAAAAAAATTAATAATAAAACAATTAAACTTGGCTTCTATTGTGGTAAAAATATTTCTAGAGGTGTCTATACCACTACCAATGGCAAATATAATTTACTGGTGTGCCATAACTTCTAGACCGTTTTGGAGCCCAGTTTGCGTTCGTCGCTGGTGAATGTTCAGCGCTGGTTCCTGACGCTGGCCAACCAGCCCCAAGTGCTTGCCGTGGTAGGGCCTATCAAGTTGTGCGCCGCCGCCCCCGTTTACGACGCCAAGAAGTACCAGGAGCTCACACAGGGACAGAAGGTATTGAATATATAAATTTTAATATAAGCTTTGATATATAAGTTATACCTCTGTGGCAAAGTGGTTGAGCTTTGGTAGCTCACGCCGGGGGTCGCGGGTTCGAATCCCGCCGACGGAACAAAAAAAAAGTTTTTCAATGTTCCTGGGTCATAGATGGACATTAAATATGTGTATATAATAAAAATCTTAATTTATGTGTATAGTATAAAAGTATTACTTTTATTTCCATTGTCTGGTACCTGTAACACAAGTCCTTCGGGTACTTAGCACAGGCGCCCTTGACGTGGTGTGGAGCGTCCATAGATATTATTATTATTATATGTGTACAATCAGAGGAATTGAAACAGAGCCAGATTGCATATCTAAGTTGGTTGGGTTACGTCAAACTCAACTCGACCATGGAGGGATTTATATGTTCAAACCAAATAATGATGTAGGACCGTCAACTGCATTTTAAATTCTTCCATCGTACAATATCTGCTCAAAAATTTTACTAAAATATGAGTCAATTTGAAGCGATATAATTTTATTTGCTGCATAATATTAAAACTTTCATTGAACACTAGTTTCATAAAATAATATCATCATAAATATATGCATATTAAAATTGAATGTAATTAATATGAATGCAAAGATAAATTTAATTGGAACATTTTCTGTTGACAATTGAAGGAGGGAGGAAAGAAAGAAAAGAAGCCCGCCCAGGAGAAGAAACAAGCTCCTGCCAAGAAGGAGGAACCAAAAAACAATGAAGAAGAGGAGGAAAAACCCAGAGAGTCCAAAAACCCCTTTGACGCCATGCCTAAAGGGTGAGTATTCACCCACTTGTATGCATCTAAACATTATAGTCTGTATTGGGTGGAAGTATCATCAACTCAACCTTTGGTTTTTAGTAGCTACCTCATAAAAATAGGTTATCATGTTACTATTGTAGCTTGGATTTTGTATTTATAATGGTTATATGTTTTTAGTACTTCTAAAAAAAAAATTAAAATGCATATTAAAATATAACAATGTTAAATTTTTTTTCAAATCTATTTTTGTTTAGGGTTTTTGTCAATAGACATCTAAACCCCATCATATCACATTGTTTAGTTATTCGTTGCACGAAAATATTTTTATTAGTAAAACTGTATTTTAGCAATTATATATTTTCATTTGTATATTACAGGACATTCAACTTTGACGACTTCAAGCGGTGCTATTCCAACGAGGACGAGGCCAAGTCCATCCCATACTTCTGGGAGAAGTTTGACCCTGAGAACTACTCCATCTGGTTCTGCGAGTACAAGTACCCCGAAGAGCTCGCCAAGGTGTTCATGAGCTGCAACCTTATCTCTGGTATGGTCAGACTTCAATACAAAGTACAGATAGTTCAACTTGTGCGCGTGATATTATTTGTGGGTAGACCTTATTTACTCAGACGACGCCTGCCGCGTCAGTGCCACAAGAATGAAAGTTCTGTATTTATGAGCGCACACGTACAGCTGCGTGCATTACTGGTTTGAACTATCATTAATATTCAGGATATTCAAAGGTTATTTTGGAAAGTTACAATTATTTATATATTAATATGCGAGATTAAAACTTTGTACCCCTTTTTAAGAAGATATGCCCAATTGAAGTCTGCAATTGAAATGAGTCTACTATTTATGGTCGAATTTCGACCACAGGGCGAACTCTTGTAATAAATTATTATTATTATTATTAAATTTTATCAAGGAAGATCTTGTGATAGCTTAAGTTGCCAGTTTAGTGATCTACGGCTGGGGTCTTCAAATATTTAGATTGTTTTTGTGCCTTTTGTCGCTCATAAGTATCTATTTGTATCAAAAGCTAGATCTTAAACTGGACACTGTAATGGGCTATAGTTAAATCTGGCAAGTTATTCTGAATTCTTATGGCAGTGTTGAAAGAAGTGTTTATCTCTTTTGACTAAAAAAGATTAACCTAACCTAATTAATGGATCCGCTATTATCTTTTTTTTTACGAAATTTAGCAAAACCACCTGATGGAAAGCAACCTCCGTCGTCCATAGACGTGGCAGGCGCTGTCCGAGTAAATAAGGCTTACCCACACATAAGACCGAGCGCACAACTAACTTTTATTTATTTATAAACATACCAGTATCTCCAAACATTTATAAACATACAGTATAAAATTAGTGGTGTTCCGGATATCCGTATCCGCATCCGCAGATATCCGAAGGAAAATAGTGATTCGTATTCGCCACTTTTCCCAGGGATCTTCTTACTTGATCATTTTTCAATTGATAGGACTCTCTCATTTCGTTTAGGCGCTTAGTTTTATTACATCCTGCATACCATTTACCTTATTATATATATTTATAATATTATAAATGCGATAAGTGAGTTTTTTTCCTACCTTCACATCCCAACGAAGCAACCAGTCTACTTGTTTTTTGGCATAGAATTAGTTAAAAAGATAAAGAGTAACAAAGACTACTTTCACGCCAGCGAAGCCGTGGCAAAATCGTCTCTAAATATGTATATATACTATTATTATATTTTTTTTAATCAAATATTTAGCACCTTTGTGTTGCAAACATTTATGGTCATCAGTTACCATGCCATAGTACGTAATTAAAAAGTACTAAATAAGCTATCTTTATTGAGAACTGATTTAGTAAGGACATGAAGATTCGTATCCGCGGATCTTGACATAAAATATGCGAATCCGTATCCGTATTTGCGGATGTACATTTTTAACGATCCGGCACGTCACTTTATAAAATACATGATAGTGTGAAGTTGTACTAAATATCGAGTAAAGTTGTCAGTAAATTAGCTTATCTAATGATGATGTGTAGGTATGTACCAGCGCCTGGACCAGATGAGGAAGGGCGCGTTCGCGTCGATGTGTCTGTTCGGCGCCGACAACGACTCGTCCATATCGGGCGTGTGGGTGTGGCGCGGACAGGATCTTGCCTTTACACTCTCACCTGACTGGCAGGTAATGTACCCAATACGAGCTCACATGAGAGTCTATATGAAATGAAATAGAAGGTAGTGTATTTACAGGGAGAATAAGCGCGTTAGAATTAGCGCGAGGTAAGCGCGATTCATAATTGTGTAAAATTGATGTCTTACTCTGTCGAGAACAAAAAATAGATGAGAAGTTTGGGAGACTTGCACAAACCACACAAAATTTTATTCAAAATGGGAAACAAATTTTATGTGTTTACTTCACAGCAAAATTTCAGAACGCGGCCTAAAACGCATATTGACGTTACAGATCGACTACGAGTCGTACGACTGGAAGAAGCTGGACCCCGCCAGCCCCGACACCAAGAAAATGGTGCAGGAGTACTTCTCGTGGAGCGGCAAGGACTCCAAGAACCGCCCCTTCAACCAGGGCAAGATCTTCAAGTGAACCGTTCCTTATAAGTGTAACAGCGATATTATATACCATAGTAATTTATATCGAGCGCATCCGTCGTGTCGTCAACATGTCAAACATGCATTTAAGTCTATCGCCGCCATCAATTTATACTGTCAATAAAACGTTTTCTACATACTTTCTCTTTTTAATAAATAGCCTGCATTTTTTATGCAATATTTATCTGCAGCAATGAAATATGACCATCTTACAATCTGATCGAATAGTACATCGTAATCGTAAAAGTAATTGCGGTTCGTTGAAATAATATTATATACTATACATCATATTAAAATGTTATTTTATATAAAAACATTCGGGTATTTTAGCAAGGAATAAAACAAACATATAAAAGCAAAATTTTTATAATCTTGTTATCAGACTTTTGCCTAAATTGTACAAGTATTATTATTATTACTTTGGTACACGATTTATTGCAACGGTTAACCCTCCCGGCTCTCCCACACAGAAATTTCAAAACATTTTAAACCTTATGTACACTCGAAAACTTTGATAGAAATATTTTAATATTCATAATATACTCTTACGTTACAGAAGTATAGTTATTTCAAATCAATTGTGCGCGCGGCCTTATGTGTGGGTAAGCCTTACTCGGACTGCGCCTGTCGCGTCACTGCTCCATGAATGAAAGTTGTGTATACACAAGCGCGCACACACACGTAGGGCCGTGCGCACAACCGAGTTGAACTATCTGTAAATATTTACCTAAAAAGTACACTTTGTACATAATAATGTTCAATGCGAATTAGGGGAGCCGTCACAGAGAATCGGTAGTCTTATGTACACGCACGACACAGTGGAGGTAGAAAAATATCAACAAGGAGTTGAAGTCGAGTGGAAAAATAGTGGTGCGACATTCATTTACATCACGACAAAATTGTTTAAATACATCCATAAATAGGTTTGAATAATTTAAAAACTTTAGTTAAAATTCATCTGAGCACCACTATTAGTTATAAAGGTTCAAAATGTCAGTACGGATTGGAAAAGATTAGTGTGATTTTAATGAAGACATTTTCCTTTTGAAATTAAGCTGGAACGCAATTTTGACACAATTTGTACCAAAGTTGTATAAAGAACGTTTATGTTGAACAAAAACTGTTCCAGCTACTGCGACACTTCGCCAAGCGGTAACCTCGGCACAAAATTTCCAAATAATGTTGTTTAATCTTACGACTAGGTATTTTCTTGTTGACACAAGTGGCACGGGGAGTGTTATAACTTTAGACAAAGTACTATGAGAAATCGATTCATAGGCTGATAACAGACCTTCTTATTTAGTAGCGTAATATGAAACTCGGCAAACTGGTAGGGGAGCTCGGAATGCTATTTTTGTAGTTACTCAAGCTTGGATAAGAAAACAATAACTCGCGCATTAACGCAAAAGTCATTTTAACACATATAAAAGAAAATGCAATCAAATTGCTTAAGTTAAACATTTATTACAAGATTTTTTTAGAAGATATTAAGAGTTAAATCATTTAGTCAAGTGTAACATAAAGTACCTGGGAAGCTCGTTTATCAAAATAAGAGATTTTGCTCTATGTTATTTCAACTTTAAATCGTGTAAGCTCTATGTGTAAGTGTTCTAACGTAACCCGACCAAAAGATGTAGGTCCGCCTTCTGCCTATGCATCAATTTCTTAAATGGTGAGTACAGACATGTATTAAAGATACTTTTAATTCAGGATATAACAGTCGACGGAGTGTGAGAGACAGTGCATCAGCAGCGTACCAGAGATTAAAAGAGAATTTATTCTTTAAACCTATAGTGACTTTTTCCAAGTTGTCTCTTTGGTTCATTATGGCTATTTTCATTCACAAAGAGACTTTTAAGAATGTAAACAGCATCTCAATACATTTTTGATCATGGTATTTTGGGTAATTTTGATAAAAAAATGAAAGTTAGATATTATTCTTTGTTTTTTTTTTTAATTTTTCGCTTTTTCCTCACGCTCTAATAAGGAGCATAGAACATGGCCTGAACACACCCCGTAACACAAAGTATAGGGGAAGTTAATGGAGTAAATACTGATCTAGAACACGGACATAATATTACTCGATCGATGTACAATATTTATCCTGGCCAATTTAAACTTTAACAACAACAGGTACGAAGGTTATTTATTACGATACTGGGGTTCCGGATATTCTCATTGTATGTATGCCATTTTACTGTTGTTCACATGTCAGCCAAAAATATGTTTGATAATAAGGAGGGGTACATTAAAGTGTTTTACCATTTAAGATTTTTTGCAATTGGTAGCAGTTTATAGTGACCGATAGCAGATGTTTGCAGAAGCCAAAGGCTTAAAATTTCTTAAGAAAAGAACACTTTATTAAATTTATTGTGTAATAATCTTTATCCTCGGTCTAACCTCTTATGTGACTATTTTGACCGATATTTACTCTTCGAATATTTCTGCGGACACTACTCACTACTCGTAACAAGTTTACAGGTTTCAAATTTCAATAGATCAGTTGACAAGATTTTTTAATTTGACAAGTCAACATAGATATGATTTGTTGCAAAGAACGCTAGTAAGGCGAATTATATATCCTAAATATAAAGATAGCGTTATGTAAAGTCGTGGTAATATTTTGGGCACGTCATGAATAAATGTTGTGTATTCATAAGCGCACGCACACACGGCCGCGCGCACTACTAAGTAGACATTTTCTAAAGAGAAAAACGCTGGCATTACTATCACGATAACAAAATCGATTATTAAATATTTGATCTACAATTCGAAACTAAAGTATTTATCACTATTTTTCTCTTAAGGTTCTTTATGTTACTGTCGTACGTCCAAAATATTCACAAATGATTTTACATAACGTTATTATGTATTCTTAATATAATAATATCAATATACGCCTAATGCGATCGGCAGTAGAAGATAGCCATAAGATAGCTTAACGTAACATTAATAATCGTGTTCTCGTCTCTGTTAAAATACACACTAGGAGTGGTAGCTTGATAAACAAAGCTCTATTTGCATCAGATTAAGTTAATCAAGAGTTATGTCATAATTCATACTATGTCTTTCATTTGTCAGACTTAATAAGGAGAAAGTGTTAAACTGTTTCCACTTTACGATAAAGACTGCGAAGCAACTGGACCTCCGTAATAATAATCTAATTATAACAGGTACAAAACACACGTTCTGGTAGAAAATATCTGGACTATATTATCTGGTAATACTAGATTCACATGCAACAGAAAATCGAGGCATTAAAAGGTTCTCAACAAAGACGAGAAGTTAATAATCGATGCAAAAATATAAGTATCACGCTCGTAACAAACACCACAACACGATCTATGAGGTTAGAAGCAGCAGTTGAAATATGTCTATTTGGCAATACAACTATTATACTGTTACATAAACTGAAATTGTCCGCGGGCACTTTGGACAATTCCTATGTGAACCTCTGCTGTACCCGTCCGATAAGAGAAGACATCGATCGTATGTATTCGCCTCTCTCAGAGAGACAGGTAGTCCGACTCGCCGTACTATAGATACGACTAGTACTATAGATACTTCAACTCAGTTATATTTATATATATCGGCGAATTATCTGTAATCAGCGCGTGCCGTTTCCACAGCTAGGTGTGAAGTAGACAGTAGATGTTAGTATAGCAGATGTGCGTCTACTCAGACGGTAACAGCAGCAGCAGGCAGAAGTACAATACGCAACATTCTCGCTAAACTATAAATAACAACAACATAGTGAGGCAGACGCGCCGAACGCGGTCCGTTGAGCAAAGTATACTAAGTACACCTTTATTATAAAAGGCAAAATATGTATCGATCTAACAACAACAAATTATTCAAAAATATTATGTATAATCAATAATTTGGACTACAATATTTATCTAACACGAGCACGGGGCGACACCTACTGTCGGATGTTGAAATGTTAGTTATGTATTATAAAAATAAGTAATTTCATAATTTAGAAGTAAATAATACACTGCAAACAGTTGCACATTTTTAGAGCGTGAAAAAAAAACTGTCTTTAAAAGACACATAGTTTAGACTTTACATTAACGAGAGAATAAATAATTCCAACAATAGGTATCGCTCTGTGTTTCCATTCGTTTTTCTACGTATTGCGTTTACATTAAGCTTAAAATCTATAAAACAATCGTCGACGGCGGTGGCAAGGTAAGGGACTATGCGCACTAGCGCGAGCGACGCACTGCTGTAACGCAAATAGTAAAGTCCGGTGGCGCCCCCAACGTGACTGTCTACAGTCTAGAGCTTTAAGCCCTCATTGTTCTGGTGAGCGAGGGTCTCGAGGCGCGCGATTGACCTGGCATGCGTTTTTTCGATCACAACTCGCAACTCATAACATGAACTTTGGTCAGGTACAAGGATAGGTTTTTATATTAACAAACAAAACGACGTCCGACTTTTGGACTCTCGGAAACATCGCCCGACTAAATGGCAGTACACATTCAAAAGTCATTTCGTTCGACGTCGGCATAGAAACGACTGTATAAATTCATTTATAATACACGTAACGGGTAAATTTACATCTCAAAAAATGATAACATCTTGTCGACTCCGTTTAGAATATTATAATATGATCGTACAAAAGAATCCACTCGTCGCGGCGTGGCTGCGGTCAGTGTGGCGGCGCCTGCAACAGTTAAAAGGTTTTCTTTAAGTCGAAATAGATTAAGTTGGCACAAGCAGTCATTGACATTTTCAGTCTAAAATTTATGTGAAAAATTCTCACATTATTCTCCTCACATAAGCAAAAAGTTGCTTCCCAAATTTTTTATTGTAAGTCTAAAAAGTATTACCATAGTACTTATTTTTGTTATAATATGTATAAGAAAGATATTGAGTATTATATCGAGTATAACTTACGATATCTGGGTGTGTGTGTCGCAAGTCGAGGTCAGCGGTGAACGGTGCGTCGTGACCCGACTCCGACCACTCCGGCGACGATGAACTGAAACAAATAATTGTATGAAAAACACTATAAACACGCATTACTTATTTCTGATCGCTTTAAAACTCAGTCGTGGACCAAGTTCTTTACAATATCTATCCAAAGAGTCCAAATACGACTATGATACGATGTTTAATGACGGAATACCAGTTCACCTCGTCGGCTCCATCATCGGATCTTAAACCTTAATCTTGGTCCAAGTTCATTATAAGTCCTTTCTAACGATATTGACATCAATGTAACATCATCAGATCAGGTTGACAGGATTATTGAGACAGGACTATTGTATTGTCATCGAGACTATATATGACTGCCAATTTTCGTAACGCTACCATCTTTGGAAGATGGTTAAATTCGATACCTTAGATTCCTTCACATCTGCACATGCATACACAACAACCTACATTTATTTACACCAAAGCCCAAACTTCTAAATATTTAGAATCATAACAAGAGTAACCTGTGTGTAAAGTAAAAATTTCGAAATTAAGATCGTAGTTTTGTTTTTATTTTTAACTTGAGACAGTAAGTGTTCTGAGATTGAAGGCGCAAGTGCTGTTATAGTCTAAACTATAACGCCGGCTTCATAAAATCCATCTCATCCTAATCACATTTATGAGAGAAAGTCTTTCATCATGAGTTTATCGCGTAGCTTTCTGCCATGTACAGCTAAACTGTAAAATGAACTATGGCTAGCAGTACTACGTATTTCTGAGAAGAGAAGAGATTTTTTTCTCTTAGACGACAATGCTACAAATTTTCTAATGTTGTAAACGTTGCATCCCATCAAGTGAACGTGCCACCTAAATAAAAAAAAAAGTCACCTGTTGCGCTTGTCCTCGTGCAGGAGGGGGCGCTCGTCGTCGTGCGTGTGGCACTCGCAGCGGCAGCGCTCGGGCGGCACGTAGCTGAACACTACTGCCCCCGCACCCGCCGCCCCTGCAACCCCCGCAGGGACCGCACCCGCCCCTACGCCGCCCACCGTCTCTATCCGCTTCGGCTGCTTGCGCTGCTCCGGCAGCTCCGAGAAGTCGATCCACTCCTTGCGCACCTCTACGCCTGATGATATACATTAAAGTTACGAGGCCGTTTGTATCCGAAGAAAAACTTATGATAAATAAACGAACGATAAAAACGAACAGCACAATTATAATTGTGTTAATGTCAACGGCACTCCTCCACAATTTTAAAATATTACCTATAGATATATATAATATCATAACTCACCATCTCCCCCGCTGCGCGAGCGCGGACGCGATAACCGGGAAGGCGCGGCGCCGCCCGTGGAAGAGGCCCGCGTGCGCTGTGGCAGGCGGATGCGGAGCGGCACGGGCGGCGGTGGCGCGGCGGGTGGCGTGGCGGGTGCGGCCAGCGGCGCAGGGG
>JAOTAV010000007.1:0-15151 GCA_026546445.1 Cyclargus thomasi
GGACCACCCCTCCGCGACCGGCCGGTCAACCTCTAAAGGGACCGGACTTACACCAATAAGGGAAAACTCCAGCAAACTCGGTAGAACCTAACTCGGTAGAACCTAACTCGATAGAACCAATCTCGATTGAACCTAACTCGATAGAACCTAACCTATAGTTAGGTCGCGTGGAGTTAGGTGGCCCGGAGTTAGGTCGGTCGTAACCTAAAAACAATCAACTTGACTAAACCAAACTCGACTCAAACTTATCTAAGTAAACCTGACCCACTCAACCTAACTCGATAGATAGATCGGTAACTTGACACAACCTAAATTTTACACAGGTGGTGGGATAGAGAAGTTAAGTGAAGTTAGGTTTTGTTATGTTGTGTGATGGGAGGTTGTGTCGAGTCAGATTTATTTGGGTTAGCTCGAGTCGAGTTTGGTTTAGTGGAGTCATTTTTAGTGTGTTTTGGTTTAGTGGAGTGAGGTTCAATAAAATAATGTTGTGTTAGGTATAAAAAAAAAGAAAAACGTAGGTCCGTCTTTATTTTAACCGTTAGCTTTATGATCCAGGTAGAACCTATCTTAGGCATCAATGTCACTATGACAGTTGTCAAAGTTGTCAAGTTGAC
This sequence comes from Cyclargus thomasi, assembly GCA_026546445.1. NCBI lineage: Eukaryota > Metazoa > Arthropoda > Insecta > Lepidoptera > Lycaenidae > Cyclargus > Cyclargus thomasi. Next base: position 615 of record JAOTAV010000007.1, read on the forward strand.
TTATACTGACTGTATCTTTCTAGTGAAGTTGTGTATTCATATAAACATGGGTAAATAAAGGGACACTTCTGCGCACTTTTTATTATATACGATATCATGATGAATTCAGGTAGCTGCACATCAACCAGTCGTTTTGCCGCAGGTTTCAGGCCTGATTCGTGTACACTCATTTCATCCACGAACCTGCCTCGCGCCGATTTGTCGATGCGTACATGTAAATAATAATTATACACTTTACTATTTTAGCTGTTTTATGGTTTTAGTGGAGTTTCGAACACAACTGACATGCCACACTTTCTCAGATTCGTTACATCTACCTATTTTCAATACGAAATATGTATTGCGAAGGAGAAAACAGCCATTTCAGCTCTTGAAGTAATCGTATTGTCATGAAATACGCCATAAAGCTTTTATGCTGACTTGTGTAGTTACTAAGTTTATTTATAAATAATTCTCATAACTAGGAATGTATGTTACCTCATAAGTCATAGCTTTAAATGACAGTTCGTCCAGTCGACAGGATGAATATTTTCACATGTAATGCGTTTAAAATTCTTTTGTTCCACTTTGCAATTTAAACTTCTCACATTAATCTAATATAAATTTAATAAAAACTTCTTCTTTTTTTATAGCTCCGTAGTGAATTGCCAATGTCAGAGTCTTGTAAATAAACCAGTAGCCAGTAGGCATTCTAATAAAAACTTCCGATTTTCGGATTCTGCAAAATGTTTGAACTGAAAAGTTGTACATAATGACATTGACGTTAGTCATTGCCATAAACACAAGTCTGTGTTGCAGTTTAAGTTTTCTCATAAAAAATAATTAAAAAAAATTACCAATGTTAAATAAAATATTTACATAGTTTGTGTACGTTGTTAATATATTAATACTAAAACGTATAATGTAAAACTATTTTATTATTTTCCTTTTACGTAATTTACAAAACGAAAATTTCTCAATTAAACTAAAAGTAACATAAAAAAAATTGAAAGAAGAAGAATTAAACAAGAATATGATAGCTTAATTACAGTTTGTGAAAAAGTTACTGTAAATAAAATAGAGTTTCAAAAAATATGATGAATATAAAATTTATTAATCTTAGTCTTACTAGGTATACAAAAATATGAGTAATAGAATTTAGGTGAAATTTTTATCGGACTAAAGATGTTGTTTTTATATACAAATATAAAAACATTTCTTATAAAAATAATTTATTTTCATAATAAAATAAATTATTTTTACGATATTTTATTTGTAGCGAGTTATCGCTTACACTTGGATAATTTTATCGTATTTTACAAAGCCTCTAGGCGCTTTTTAAGCATAACCAAGATTATATTTCAATATTATAAATAATATTGTTATTTTCATGATCCAGCACTTGTGCTTAGCACTTATATAATAATAAATTATCAAATAAACAATAAAAAATATTTCAGTAAAAGAAATGCAATAGCATTGCCTATTTTTGTACAGTTGTGTTATTTAGGTAACCAGTAAGTAAATTAATACCACAATTTATTTGCAGGAAAATGAACTGCTGGAGTTGCATTTATTTACAGGAAAATCAATTTTCTTCATTTTTTATGTTTTTGATTATAAAATAGAGACTGAAAATGTAAACCATATGAGGTAAGTTACTCACAAATAAAACAGAGCTTTACATTTATGCCAGAAGATTTTTAAAATCTGGTTATAATTTGCATAATATTGATCATTTTCTTGGTTTCTTACATTCATGGATTTTTTATTTCTATGTTTTCATAAATTAGACTGACATATTAATGCAACATATAATCTGAATCTTACTTTAAGGGCTCAACTCAATTCTATTGTAATATTACAGTTTTTCATAATAATATGACTTTCCTCACCGCATTATTGGCAGAATACAAGGACCTGGTGCAAAAACTTTTAAGTTCATTGTATACATTATATGTCGGCTGACTAGTGACTGCATAACTAAGATTTAAAGAGAATATTATACTTAAATACAATTCAAATGTTAATGCTTTAAATATCTATATATTATATAAAATAACAAGTACTAAATAACTGATTTATATTCACCAAGCAAAAACTGTTAAAGCTACATTCATGAAATTTGGTGAGTATGATTGTTGTATTCAGTAGGCACCTGTTATGAAAAGAATTTTAAAAATTCTACCCCTTTGGGGGTGAAATAGGGGTTGAAAGTTTGTTTGAAACTTTGTCATTTGTTCAATTAAGAAAATGACATTTTATTTCTACTAATTATAATAGAACTACTGATTCCAAATTTATAAATACATGTTTAAGTATATTTTTTTTTAATTCTATTTCTAAGAAGTTGAAAAGGGGGTTAAAGTTTTATATAAATTTTTCTATGCATGTCCGTCATTTCATAAGTTAGAGACCTAAAATTTTGTTTCTTAGCTGCTGATCCATAATAAATGTATACATGTTTAAGCGTTTGATAATTTTTTTCTTAACCAGAGGGTGAAATAAGGTTTGAAAGTGTGTATAAAAATAGTTCTTAATGCAAGGGAAGCCAGGGGAAAAGGCTAGTTAAATATAATTATTTACATTACCTTGTAATATCAGAGGTAAACATGATTTGACTAATTACTTCTATGACTATTATAATCACCAAAAGGGTTCACATAGATTAACAGGAACACCAAAATATTTCAGATCAGGTCATTATAGAATTCGAATAACATTATTTCTTAACTAACTTGACGAAATATTACAAAAGGTATATTAGTAAGTATTTATTAAACCACAGACTATTGGTTAATGTGCTAATTATCTAGGTAAAGTTCAGAGTATTAGCCTTTTTATTTAAATTTCGCACTTCATAGGAGAATTTCAGGTAATCTCCACTTCAACGGATTAGGTTGGTACAGTTCTCACAAATAGAGTCTAAATGTAATAAAATACCAAGCATCTGTGAAAAAAAATTATTCACTACAGTTTCTTATCCATAACTCAAATCTCAACAAAATTATAAGTGCTGAGAGAACTCCTTATTCCCCATAGACATTATATTGTCGATTTCTGCGATTTCACAAGTCTATTATAGCCGACCGATAGTTCTATAATAACCGACTTATATGAATACAATGTATTATACCAAGTTCATTAGATAACTAAAAATAGTAGAATTATTATTATTTTTAACAAAAAATGAAAATCCGACTCAAGGAAAAAACAAAAAAAAATTGGTCTTTTTTCAGAATTTGGCTAAACCTCAACTATTCATGGGCACAATTTTCATCGTACCGACTTGTTGACACTGAATTGTGCCCAGAAATAGTTAAGCGCTGGCAGGCAGTTCCTTCGCTTGAATTTGGCTTAGACACGCGCCATGTCTAGATCTCATGTATAATGGGGGAAATTGAAAAAGAGCCAGTTGACGGACCTACAACATTTGGTCGGAATATGTCAATTCCATGTGTGCCGCGATTTGTCAATGCCACATTTTTTTTTACACAAAAGTGCTTTTATATTTAAACATAGTTAAATACACGTATATAACATTATGCAAATCGTTTTATCAAAACGAATACTCCAAATCGATAAAGAATAATAAATGAACAAGATAATGGTGATTAAATATGCTAAACAAAAATTAGATAAAATTATGAATATAAATGAACATGTTTTGGGAAACTTTTTCAGTTTAGCGGCATACGATGCGAGCTGTGTGGTGTGCTGTGGTGTTGCTGGCGGCGGTGGGGGCGGTGCGAGGGGCGGCTCGTGGGGCGCCACACGACCGTGAGCGGGGAGAGGGGAGCGCGGGGGGGCGGTCGAGCACGCTGCCGCCGGTCATCGCGAACCCCGACGCGGCGGAGCTCACTGCCGAGTACTGGGTGGAGGACGCTCAGGCGGAGATCCGCGCGCGCGTCGCCGCCGGGCAGGCGGGTGCGGGGGGCGCGGGGAGGGCGCGGCGCGTGGTGATGTTCCTGGGTGACGGCATGTCGGTGCCGACGCTGGCGGCGGCGCGCACGATGCTGGGGCAGCGCGCCGGCCGCGCGGGGGAGGAGTCGCGTATGTCCTTCGAACGATTTCCGACCGTCGGACTCACTAAGGTATCACAGATTTCAACTCTCTTGTGCTCGACCCTATGTGTGGGTAAACCTCTTTTCTGTTTAATGAATGAAAGTTGTGTATTGAGTTGAACTTTCTATATCAAAGAATATAATAATATAATATAACCAAGCTGCATAGAGTCCGTGAGCGGCTTGAATATGATATGTACCATAGTCTCTAGTACATATTAAGGCACACACATGCAAGACGTACGTGGTCTGTTTTTATGAAAATTACTTGTTTCTATAATCTCTGCTGTTATTCCTCTTCACCTCAGCCTTGTCACCAGATGTTTGCCAGTAAAACTTACGCGAATCTTACAAATGTTTTTTATACGACTAACAGCAGAATTCGTGTAGCGGAAGGATTCAATTTAATGTAATCCTTATTAATTGAACTATCAATTGTAATTTGCAAGTGATAAGACAGCTACCTAGTAATACCTACTTAACATTTATTTAATAGGTATTTATCGTTATCTTGTTGTAAGTAATTGTGATGTTATGTAACTACATAATAATTACAAAATGTTAGAAACTTGTCGATATTCATTTTTACTAAACGATCAAGACGTTGATGCCAAAAGAAATCATTGTGTATAAAACCAAACGGCCACTCAGATTTATGACGAAATCTGTAAAACAATAAGTGCTAAAGGAGTTTCAAATTTTGCACAATCCATGTATGCTGCGGACGGGTATTTTGTAGTTATAATTGTGTGTGCAGACGTACTGCGTGGACGCGCAGATCGCGGACTCAGCGTGCACGGCGACGGCGTACCTGTGCGGCGTCAAGAACAACTACGGCACTACAGGCGTGACGGCCGCCGTGCCGCGATACAACTGCTCCGCCTCGCTGATCCCACAAAACCGCGTGCAGTCCATCGCCGATTGGGCGCTGCAGGAGGACTGGGATATAGGTAGAGCTAAATACGGACGCGTGTCATTTTTCTGCGGTTCTGCTTAAGATCCAAAAATTAAACATCGGTGAAGGAATGACGCTGTCAGGTTGAAAACTCTCCAAGTTATCACAAATCAAAAGGCTCTATACAGCCTCCTGCCTAGTAATAGACATAATAGTTTTATACTTTCCAGACTTTCTCCATCAGTTTTTAAAATGTTAGGTAGTTTAATAACAAAAATGCTGGAACTTGTCATAGCTTTTCATAGCTCATGATGAAAAAAAAATGCGTATCATCAAGTTGAATTTTTCACGCTCAGACTTTTCTGTCATTACGCTTCTATTTTAAGTGACTTCTTAATAGGAGGAGGTAACATTTATGTGTGGTTGAGATACCACCTCCTACGCATTTTTTTTATCTTGAAAAAACTTTACCTTATTGTCATCCAAATTATCATGATACTATGTAATCGATTATATTAAGGACCTGTTTCACCGATTACTGTTAAGTATCGCGTCTATTAACAACATTTTTCGACAGATGTTGTACGGAGAATCTGGCAAAAAAGTTGTGGATAGCCTGTTAATAACTTTATCAGTGAGCGGTGAAACGGACCCCTAGTAAGTTAAAGTTGAAGTAGTATTTTTTGTGTTTAGGCGTGGTGACAACAACCCGTGTGACGCACGCGTCGCCGTCGGGCGTGTACGCGAAGGTGGCGAACCGAGGCTGGGAGAACGACGCTCAGGTTCGCGCCGCCGGACACGACCCGGCTGTGTGTGAGGACATCGCACACCAGATGGTGCACCGCAGCCCCGGCAACCGGCTCAAGGTCAGTACACCCGACCGTATGCACACATGCATGCACGCATTCATGCACGCAAGCACGCACTCAAGCATGCCTGCAATATACACGCCCGGAATCCCGGACGGGAATTAAAAAATTACTTTTCTTTACTAACAAATGCGCCCAAAATTAATCAATGATAATTGGATTAAAAACCAGCAAAGTAGTTAGTTAATAAGTCAACAAAAGCAAGTAAAAAAACGATTGTTTACCTTTTTTATCTTATATTGTCACAATAATTGGTACTGCTTGATTAGGATTAGATAGAACTATCGCTGTAATTCTTTTCTGATAATTTTCAAGTTAACATCCGATGATAATTTAAAAATTGATGAAATAACATTTTAACAAGTATTATCATACCGGATACAAACTTATATTAATAGCTAGTTCATCTGATACTTTTACACAATTATATTCTACTGACAATTAATTAATTTTAAACATAAAATAAAACATAAAACAATGAATAGACGAACTGAAAAGTAACTAATTATTTTTATTCTCTGTTAGGTTAGTTAATAATGATAGACCTAAGCCTCAACATTAACTGTAATCGATCTTTGATCAACTTTGAAATCAGTACCAACTTTTTTCTTAGATAATTAACATTAAACTTACGCTGGTACTAACTTCAAAATTATAAATATTGATTACGATTAATGTTAGGGCTTAGGCCAATCCTTATTAGGCACTAACAGAGAATTAAAATTATTTGTTACTTTTCAGTTCATCTATCCATTGGTTTTGTTGTGAAAGTTTTTATTTTTCGTTTAAAATTATTAATTTTTTAGTTAACTGTAATTCAATTAAACAGTCAGCTGTAGATAATTCACCCTAAGTGTACGAGTATAATATTCATATTCGTCGATCGATTTTTCACGGATCTCATTTATCAATTGGTGATCAATTTCGAAAACAAATTCTGATAGAATCCTTTAAAACAATAACTTTATTTTAATGACAGAAAAACTGGCAAAATTATAATCCAAAACACTCGTTTTAACTATACGCTTAAAATTTAAAGTTGCGTAGCATCATTATAATGATGATGATTGGTAAGGTTATTATATGTGGGGATTTTAATATAAATACACTGTATGTTAACTCCGCTTCTGTTAGATTCACATCTTTATTTAAATCGTATAATCTTTACAATTTGTTTAATAAACACACAAGAGTCTGTGACACTACGGCCATGTGTATCGATAACCTATTTACAAATCTGATTCCAGACAAAAAAGAGATAATCAATAAGCTAAGTTCTGATCACTATCAACAATTAGCATTGTTTAACATCAATTGTGATGATAACGTAAAAGAGGATCTTGTGTTTATTCCTGTGACTACAAAACGAGCAATTTAGAAGTAAAGTAAGTTAAAATATTCAGCTGTTGGATATGTCAAATAGGAGAAAAGAAAGTCTTAATAGACTGTTCAAAGTAATAAAAACACAATTCAATGGAGTATTTACTTCTAAAACAGTTAAAAATAATACGAATAAAAGTAAATTTATTGAACGAGCGACTTGAGGAATTAAAATAAGTAGACAAATTTCATATGAATTGTTGTTAATAGCCTTTTTATCATATAATTCATATGATCTTTGTCTACTTATTTTAATTCCTCTTGTTGCTTAATAAAATAAAAACCACCTGGAAGGTGAGACTGGAAACGTCACCTGTCGTAACACTGATTTCTAACCATATTTCAATAACAAAAAATTCACTAATAATTTTGAAGTTGCGACGGTATTTGAAGTTTTTTGCTGCCATTCCGGTCTCAACAACGAAAAATTTGAACTCCGCGCCCGAAGCTACTAAAGACCTACTCAGAGACAATGTAATGTGACGTCAATTTTAAGTTTAAGGAAATCGGCCCCAAATATATTACTGACACATTTAAATTGTTAAATATTAAAAATAGTGCTGATCTCTGGGGCATGTCTACAAAAATTATCAAATCAATAATTGACATCGCAGCTAGCAATGATTTTCAATAAGTGTACAAACAGTAACGTTTTTCCTGATTTGATGAAACATAGCAAGATTTCTCCTTTATTTAAAGCCGGAATGAAATCAGATCCGACGAATTACAGGCCTATATCGGTTCTGCCGACCTTTAGTAAAATATTTGTAAACATAATTTTAATACAACTACTAGTACATTTTAATTCAAATAACTTACTCCATGACAGTCAATATGGTTTTACAGTCAATTTGGTTTTATTGATCAGGAATTGCGCCACTATGGTATTAAGGACTCAATCCTCGCCCTTTTAACATCTTACCTTAGAAATAGAACTCAAAGGGTGGAGGTTAATGAAAAAATATCTAATAGAACTAAAATAGATTTAGGTGTGCCACAGGAATTAATATTGTGCCCATTTCTTTTTCTTATTTATATAAATGACTTACCTTTTCTAATTCAGGATAATGATAATGAGATAGTGCTTTTTGCCGATGACACTTCACTTATTTTTCAGGGCGGAGAGAATTGAGACTTGAGAATCAAGGCGTAGTATTGATGACAAACCTTTACATGCAGGTTATCCTGGGCGGCGGTCGACGCGAGTTCTTGCCGGAGGGTTCCGTGGACGAAGAGGGGGGTCCGGGGCTGCGAGCGGACGGTCGCGATCTAATAGCGGAGTGGCGCGAGGACAAGGCCACGCGCAACCTCACCCACCAATACGTGATTGACCGTGACCAGTTACTAGCCGCCGCCGCCGACCCTCCAGAGTACCTGCTCGGGTTATTCGAGAGCTCCCACCTCCACTACAACATGGAAGCCGGTTCCGACACCGAGCCCTCCCTCGCCGAAATGACCGAAGCCGCCATCAAGATGCTGGACCGCAACGAGAATGGTTTCTTCCTGTTCGTAGAGGGCGGGCGCATCGACCACGCCCACCATGACAACCTGGTCGAGTTTGCGCTCGACGAAACCTTAGAGATGGACGCGGCGGTGCAGCGCGCTACCGAGATGCTGGCGCCGGAAGACTCTCTCATAGTGGTGACATCCGACCACGCCCACGTGATGGCGTTCAACGGCTACACGCGGCGCGGCGGCGACGTGCTCGGCCCGTCCGATGACCTCGACGAGCTGAACGTGCCTTACATGACGCTGTCGTACACCAACGGCCCCGGCTGGCGGCCGCATGTCGCCGGCCGACGCGTCGATGTCACGCAGGAGTCTAACTACCGTGAGTGTCGTGACCATACCTTCTAATGTTGCAAAATTGCTTTTTTATGAAATTGGGGATAAACAACCTAATAGATCACCCGATGGAAAGAAACTGCCGTCTCCCATGGACACGTGCAAGTTCGTGGCCAACTTTTTGTGAAGGAATAGGAAAAGAGAATACCGGATAGTGAATTCAGCTTGCGGTAAAGCGCAACGCAGGTTTTCTGTGTGGCCCTGGTATTTCTCCGGTTGACCTGACCCATTCACGACAAATATGGCGCGCGGCTAATTTAATCAATGATATTTATAACTTTGATGCTAGGTGCGGAGGGATGGATGTCTCACTCGGACGCGCCGCTGGACTCGGAAACGCACGGTGGTGACGACGTGGCGGTATTCGCGTGGGGCGCCCACCACGAGGTATTCGCGGGGTTGTATGAGCAGAGCCACATCCCGCACCGCATGGCGTACGCCGCGTGCATCGGGCCCGGCGAGCACGCCTGTAGCTCCGCCCACACCGCGCCCGCAATCACCGCTGCTTCCCTGTTCATCGTCATGTGTATCGCCTTACTGAATCACTAACATTATACTTAATTACTATATATTTATAAACAACCTCACTGTATCTTATAATATGTAAATATTTTTTTCTTTATTAATGAATTATACATGATATTTATTACACATTGTAGATTTTATTTACCTTTAAAGTTAATCCCCCTATGGCAGGACCATAATAAGAAATACATTACTCATTTATACGACGGCGGTCTCTTATCGCAATGTTTTTTTGAAAACACACCCAAAAAGATAAATAAATAGTTATATTATAATACGCGTCAACAAAAGAAATTGATATTTCCTTGTTTTCTTTTATCTAAGCGTTGTCAAATCTTCCTGCTTATCTGGCCTTTGAATTTTCAAGATGATCTTGAGAGTAGACGGCAGTCTCGAACAAACTCGAGCAGAGCGAGGCAGTATTGAATTAGAAGTTGAATAAATCTGAGCACCATGAAGGGGGCGTATACGCTGCTTATGCTGTTGGTTCTGCAACTAGCTCGTGGTGAGTCACTTTTAAGCACCTTTGTAATCTACGATACCAGAGTTCATTATCATTCCAGTAGGTCATCTTCATAAAAAAACGGACCACACGTGACTTTGCGTATATGTGCCTTAATATCGATACACCCGCTCCGTACGCACACATAGATAATCTGAGCTTGTTTTTTAGTGAGCCAGTAGAATCATGTATGCGTGCGGCGGCACATAGTTACTACACATGCAAACCGCGCACGTCATTTCTATGAAGATGACCTACTTACATGGTTCTCACTTAGTTGAAGGATAAGGTCTCGACATTTTCTCCCTATTACGCAGCGGACGACTACCACCGGGCCGCGCGGAACCCGTACCGCCGTCTCGCCGCCGCAAATCCCGCCGAGACCGACCCCGAGTTCTGGGCGGCGGAGGCGCGAGCGGGGATCGAGACGCGGTGGGGAGCAAGTGCGGGGAGGGACGCGGGGAGGGCGCGGCGCGTGGTGATGTTCCTGGGTGACGGCATGTCGGTGCCGACGTTGGCGGCGGCGCGCACGCTGCGGGGACAGCGCGCCGGCCGCACGGGAGAAGAGGAACAGCTGGCCTTCGAGACATTCCCCACAGTCGGCCTCGCGAAGGTCGGCACTAACCATAAAATTTTCAGGAGACTCCGAATATATAGATATAGACAAATGAATAGGAATTTTGCGTCCTGTGGCTTTACCATGAGTTTGAACCAATAGTATTTATGAATAATCGATACCCATTACCTTTAGTATGGCAAAATTTTATTGCGCCCCTAGCAAATTACGTCAAACTCTTGGTAGAGCTAGTACACTAACAAACGTGGAATAACCCCGAAGACTTATTCAATCGTTAGAGTTAAAACGGTTTCGGAGTAGACCTCCTAATCCATACACATCTAACTTAGATAATTGGTGACACTTTAACTCAGACATACTGCGTGGACTCTCAAATTGCGGACTCGGCGTGCACATCGTCGGCGTACCTGTGCGGGGCGAAGGCGAACCTCGGCACGGTGGGAGTGTCGGCGGCCGTCCCGCGGTACGACTGCGCCGCCGCCGCCGACTCACGGTACCACCTCGACTCTATCGCCGCCTGGGCGCTCGAGGACAGCCTGGATGCTGGTAAGATCATAGTACCAAGTTCTAGCGCTAACCTATCAGTCTTAAATTGGGAGTTGTTAATATATTTTTCAAAATTAATATTATTGTTTGTCATCATTCGTCAAATTTAATTAGTTTCCGATTGCTAACCAATTGTGGATAAATATGTTATAGATAATGTCGATAGTACATCAACAGGAAAATCTGAAACTTCGATGATATCATCTGCACGCTCACTCGCCACACTCAGATAATGTCTCAGCAATTATGACGCGAAAATTACATATTTTTAGTCACATCGAGGAGCAAATGAGATGCACTAAACGTATGTAATGTGCAGGCATAGTGACGACGACGCGCGTGACGCACGCGTCGCCGGCGGGCGCGTACTCGCGGGCAGCGGACCGTGACTGGGAGAACGACGCTGCCGTGCGCGCCGCCGGGCACGACCCCACCATCTGCCCCGACATCGCGCAACAGCTAGTGCACGAGTATCCCGGCACGCACTTGAAGGTACAATCAGAGAAGTTGAAAGATTATGGATGTAAGTAATTTGGCCGGGTTCAGGACCACAACAAAACATGCGAGCAGAGTGCGTACCGGTGAGATGCAAATTTCTGTGATCAGAAATTCTTTTAACGTGCAGCTGTTCTTAAACTTCATAATTTTCCAGGTTATTCTGGGTGGGGGTAGACGTGAGTTCACCCCGACGGATGCCGTGGACGAAGAGGGCACGGCGGGGCTGCGCGCTGACGGCCGCAACCTCATAGAGGAGTGGCGCGAGGACAAGGCCGCCCGCAACCTCACCCACCAGTACGTGTGGAACCGCGACCAGCTGCTCGCCGCCGCCGCCGACCCCCCAGAGTACCTGCTCGGGTTGTTCGAGGGAAGTCACATGCGCTACCACCTGCAGGCCGACCCAAGCGCGGACCCCACACTCGCCGAAATGACCGAAGCCGCCATCAAGATGCTCGACCGCAATGAGAATGGCTTCTTCCTGTTCGTGGAGGGCGGGCGCATCGACCACGCCCACCACGAGAACAGAGTGGAGCTGGCGCTGGACGAGACCGTCGAGCTCAGCGCAGCCGTGCAGCGCGCAGCCGAGCTCCTGCCCGAGGAGGACTCGCTCATAGTAGTGACATCCGACCACGCCCACGTGATGGCGTTCAGCGGCTACACGCGGCGCGGCGGCGACGTGCTCGGTCCGTCCGACGACGTCGGCGATGACGGAGTCCCCTACATGACGCTGTCGTACGCCAACGGTCCCGGACACCGCCCGCCAAGAGACAACACGCGACAGGACGTCACCGCAGACCCAGACTACAGTACGTACTCACCAATCTTTCTCACACAAACAGAATAAGATACCTTCAACTAAAAAATGCGCTTTATTCAATATTTATCATCAAACCGCAAAAATTTTATCGCGGTCAAAGTCCGTTACAAGTCGTCCGTCCTTTCTAACAAGCCAAACACGACCATGAAACGATATTCATTCATGGAATACTAGAGCCTGCATTCCACTTTCATCATCAGACCTATAAACTTAATTGTGGTCAAAGTTCATTAAAAAAGATATTTCTAAGACGCTAAAACACGGCTATGATAAGATATTCCATCTCGGAATGCCAGTTCACATCTTTCGGCTTCATCAGATTAGGTCACCAGGACTATATTGTCATCAGAACTACATATAACTGCCAATTCTTGTAATGCTACCATCATGGAAGATGGTTAAATTCCAAATTTCATTACATCCTTACCGACATACACAATGACCTAATAAAGTGTTGGTGTAAGATGCCGGCATTTTAAAAGGAAATAGGCTAAATTGATGAAATGGTAAAGGGGGTTAGGGAAGGGAGTCAGGTCTAAGCTCACTCACGTCGTACTCGACACAGCAAACAACAGCAAAACAGTTGATCGAGCGGCCTTTATGGCGAAGCTCGTCTCACTTTCCACATCCAAGCCTAGTTTATGACTTAAAGACGTAGTACACCCGTATGTTGATGTGCGATATGTCCGTGACATGATAGGATCAGTGGAGTGGCGGTCTCACGCGGAGGTGCCGCTGCAGTCGGAGACGCACGGGGGTGAGGACGTGGCGGTATTCGCGCGCGGCCCGCGACACGCGCTCTTCGCCAGCGTCTACGAGCAGTCGCGCCTACCGCACCTCATGGCCTGCGCCGCCGGCCTGTCCCGAGCCCCGGCCGTATGCCACGACGACTAGACTGGCGGTGACTGCTACTTCTATAATTAGTTCAGTTGTGCGGGCGGCCGGGCGGTTGAGCGCCGTACAAAGTGCCGCTCGCACAATTCAGTTGACCTACCTACACGATAATAATCAGGACAATAAAAAATAAATACAGAAAGAGCGTTTTATTTCAAACTTAGTAGAATAGAACACCGAGTAATAAGATCGGCGATTTGTAGCGGGCGCTCTCGATAGGGTCGCCGCTCGGGGGAGCGTCTTAGTATTGATGGTACCTGTAATGATCTAATTTCCACTGCACCGCGGACCGCCGTGATGGATGCGGAACACTCGAGCGCTCGCATTAGCTCCTTTGTGCTCCCCTCCTCCTGTCTGGCGCGCGACCATCAATCAGAGCGCGTCGTTAGAGACGGGTGACGGGCGCGGCGGAGACGCGGCGGCGCCGGGCCCGCTATTGACAGGTATTGTCCCGCTGACGGGTATTAATGTTCGACGGTCGCGAGCCGGCCCGTCACCGCCCGCCACTCACGACGGCCTGTCAATTACCGCTCAACTACAACCAACTCTTTTGTCCCCCGAGCTCGGTATCTACTGTCGCAGTCGCTCGACTCCTGACTCCTGCGTTGGACACAATATACTCGTATGTCTCACAATAGACTCACTGATGAACGATGATACAGATTGAAGTGACAAAGTCTTTGTCACCATAAGTATTATCATAGAAGTAATTCATAACCAGTTGCGGACCTAAGTAATTTGGCTACATATGTTAAAACTCAAATCCACCGACGAAAGATCTCTACATTAATTGTTATGACAAATAATTTAATCAATTGAGGTAGATACATCAACTTATAATAACTAGGTATGAGTCTAATGATTGATGAAACATAAATTAAGCTCTGTACAGTGTAAATACGATAATAATTATTATGTACTTTTGAAATTGTTTTTTGTGTCATTAAAAAATACATTGCAAGGACATCTTCAGTTCAATGTTATAAGTAATATACTGCCGTGTTACCGAAAAAGGGCACAACTAACACTTTTGTGAAATTTGAGATTTATATATATTTGGAATCAGGGGAAAAAGACCTATCTGCCTGATTTTTTGTGGATTTTTAGCTACTAAATTAACAGAGATAGCATAAGCTTAAAGGACAC
>JAOTAV010000007.1:15617-39351 GCA_026546445.1 Cyclargus thomasi
GGTATGTTTCGAAGCCTAAACAATAGGCTCAATTTAAAAGTAATTTGGACCGACACGTGTTTTCATTTTATTATTCAAAACCATTTGTCAAATTTATTTTGAAGCTGTTAACAGTTAGTGCTGATACAATATCATAAGATTATTTTTGATTTGGAAGTTAAAGCGACAAGCGAGTAGGGTGGGTATGCTATTAAATATCCACGCTGCGCCCCTTCATCTGGCTACAATAATCCCCCAATGCCGCCACTGCACTCACCGTTGAGGGGCGCCAATCTGTCGCCGGCGGTGGTCGCGAGCCGCCACTTGAGCACGCCTACGTCCTGGCCGCGGGGGAAGGGGCGAGGCGCCTTGAGGCGCACAACGCCCTCGTTGCGGAACGATTCCTTGTCCACGTTGGGGTGGGTCTGAAAAAAAGGGAATTTTAGGCTATGGATTACTGGCATACTTTTAGTCTATGGTTTAGTGGCATACTTTTAGTCTATGGATTAGTGGCATAGTTTAAGTCTATGGTTTAGTGGCATACTTTTAGTTTATGGATTAATGACATAATTTTAGTCTATGGATAACTGGCATACTTTTAGCGACAGGGGGACGGGAGGGGATCCTTAGCTTTGTAACGTTACATTTCAAATTCACTTACTCAACGAAATCAACACGATCGCTCGAAGCCGGTACGGTATTTCTCTGATCGAGCCGGCCCTTTCGTGGCGTAGAAATTAGGTCCTAAGCACTTAACTGTTGTATGTAGCATTGTATTAATTGATACAGAGCCAGTTGACGGACCTGTGCCATTTGGTCGGACGTCAATTCCATGTAAGTCGGCTGGGTTTTAACATAACGAGACCAACTTACTCAGATAGGCAATCTGGCTCTGCATCAACTTCCTGATAGTACTCATTACGCGTCCACTGCCGCTTTAGTTTCGGCGGCCGATCTTAAAGTTACGTGTTAAGTGGTCTATATATAAGACGCTCGTAAGGACGGTTACCTGCAATTGAAGCGGCCGAGGGTCCTTGTTGTCGACGTGCACTTGAATGCGGCCGTATTGTTCATTGGTAATGTGCAACGTCAGCATGCCTGGAAACAGTTCATGAGTCAGTACGGGACAAACGTCACGTTTTTACAACATGTTTTGATGACTCCTCGGCTCCTGTTGGTCGTTAGCGTGATGTTATATAACCTATAGCCTTCCTCGATAAGTGGCCTAACCGACACAAAAATATTTTTTCAATTCCGGCCAGTAGTACCTGAGATTAGCGCGTTCAAACAAACAAACTCTTCAGCTTTACATTATTAGTATAGATAAAAAATATATTATAGTGAAATTGTCATGTCTGTACACTTAAAATTTTTACAAAATAATCGATGCGAAATTAAGGAACAGTAATAGAACACAAATCGACAACAAAAATATGTCTGTTTGTACGCGCTAATCTCCGGAACTACTGGACCGATTATGATGAAACTTTGTTTTATAGTTAGTCAAAACGTAGGGTACTTTTATCCCGGGAAAATGTACGGTTCCCACAAGAATTTTGGCATAAAATATACAAGTATGGATATTGATTACCTGATAGTTCAAAGTTTTGTATATCTCCATCTCTGCCCGCTATCAGGTTAAGTCGCTCCTCAAAGCGTAGGTGCACACTGGAATGATAAAATTAAATCTATATATTAATACGCGAGCAGAAAACTTTGTACCCCTTTTTACGAAAGATGCGTAGACGTAAAAGCATGAAATTTCTTCCAGTCATAGTTCATATGGAGGAGGAGCGTGGAATTCTAATATTATTTTAAAATATGCTTTAATCTTGCATATTTTTAATAAAACACTACAGCACGCACACTACAATATTTTGATTACATGACACGATAATCATACACGAGATATTCTACTGTTTATGGTTGAAGTCTATGTTTTTTTAAATGGTAATGGCCTGATTTTGAGACCTTTACGCCAAATTGAAGTCTGTGATTGAATTCAGAATAGATTATAATTTTTTCATAGCTAACTTAATATTTTAAATATTTATGGTCGCATTTTGACCAGGATCCCCTGTCTAGTGAAAAAAATTTAATAATAAAACCTCATATTAAATGATAGATTAGCTGGTTAACTTCGGGTACTCTCTTGATCACTTAGCTAACCAGCAGATCTCTTTACCCTTTATAAAGTTCACTTTCACTCATGCTGGCAGTGCTAAAAGAGCACACTTTTTGTGTTTTGTATAGGCAAGTGTTTAAGCTATGTTCACTCTTTATGAAAACTATACTCACTCGTTTTACAAGCTTCACTCATTCTTTATATAATCTATTCTCACTTGATATATAACCTATTCTTACATGTTATGTAAACTATAATCTATCTTTATACCATCTATACTCACACTTTATTATAAGCTAAAGTCACTACTTATACACTCACTCTTTAAACAAGCTACACTTATTATGTAAGTTACAATCACTGTTTACGCAAGCAATACTCATTAGTCAAATAAGCTATACTCACTCATTATGCGGCACGGTGCTGACACGGGCAGGGGCGGCGGCGGCGGCTGGGGCGGCCACCGCTTCGCCCTCGCTGCGGAGCTTCGACACGAACGAGTCAGCGTCCGCCCCACGACCGCCCAGCTTCATGGCGGACCGCGCTGCGGGGCGACTGTTAAGAGTAAAGTCACGTTAGAAACAAATATACTTGAGCTGCTGGAATTATAGTCATATTTTTTTTAAACGGGCTATTGGGCCCCTTACTGCATCTCCTGCGTCGCCAGGATCAACAGTGATGAACAAATTACTAACCACGAAAACCCTTCTTAGAATATGCTTGCAAGAAGCCCCAGTGACAATAAAAAAAAAAAAACAAAAAAAAGTTACTGTGGAAATTATTGTAAATATTTTGTTAAGAAACTTTGCACGCTCCCATAGGACAGAATGTTGAACCCACTCATATTATTGTAACATCTTTTTGTACCACATTTCATGCAATAAATATTATTATTATTAATCTAAATCTGTCTTGGGGCCCACAGCGAAATTAATCAGAAGAAAGATGGGAGTGGGAAATATGAAATTTATTATAGCCATACATTCAAAAGCATTACAAGACAATGCCATTTTGCACGAGGAGAGTCATGCTTTGACACGAAAGGGCCGGCCTGACCGGACACACGCTAAGGCCTCACCGGCGCAAAACTGCTTGCGTTTACCGCAGGTCAAACTCCGTACACCTTATTGTATCCGTACGTGAAACGGCGTTGTGCTGTCTTTCGTTCAGTGTGTGAGTTTACCGGTGGCCCAACTTCCCTAATCCCCTATTCCTCATAAAGGCCGGCAACGCACTTGCGACTCTTAGGATGCCACGAGCGTCCGTCGGCGACGGCAGTTGCTTTCCCTCAGGTAACCCGCTTGCTTCCTAAATATCATTAAAAAAAATCCTTATTTCCTTTCCCTATTCCCATCGCCCTCATCAAAATGCCGGCAATGCACTCGTCTGTGCTCATGGGCGTGTATTTGTGTGCGTGGGTATGTGTGTGTGTGTGTGTGTGTGTGTGTGTGTACTCACGTGTCTCTGACGGGCGTGGTGGGGATCTTCTCCGTCATGGGCTCGGCCGACGACATAGAAGACATAGTGGAGCTGCCGAAACCTCCGCTGCCTGCAGAAGAAAACGCATTTGTTGGGTGCAGTCTGCGCATTCCATAGATTAAAGACGGCAACGTAGGCATAAACTTTCATTTATTTATTGAGAATTTACAACTGCTATCTTTACAGGTTAAAACTTAAAACCTAATACAATAGAGTGTTACTTACTTTACACTTACACTAATTAATTATCTTACTTACTACACAATAGGTGACCTTGGTGAATTCGTTCAATGAGCATGCAAACACATCGACCTGGTTTGCGACCGTGTTTATGGTTCGCAATGTCCGTGTTAGCGGAGCTAATCTTAGTAGGTTGGTGCGCGCACGAGACACCTCCAGCAGCGGCGGTCGACGCCTCCGCCCCGCGTACCCGTCCGGCACACACAGTTTGACCGCTTGCAGGACAGCAGGGTTGTGCGTTTCACCTCGCAGGATTTT
Organism: Cyclargus thomasi; assembly: GCA_026546445.1. Lineage (NCBI taxonomy): Eukaryota > Metazoa > Arthropoda > Insecta > Lepidoptera > Lycaenidae > Cyclargus > Cyclargus thomasi. The sequence continues at coordinate 19,699 of JAOTAV010000007.1, forward strand.
AACTACAAAAGTAGCCAAAGCCACTTCCCTCCTAACTTCTAACTTGTAATATCCCACCATACCCAGAACAAATAACGTGGGATACAATAACGGGTAACCCGGGTACACCCCGAACCTCTTCAGATATATGAAGCGCACGAACTTGTTCTGGATACGTTCTATCATTTTTACGTACTTGTCTTCGTGTGGGGACCAAATGACGGCATTACCTTCTAAATGGCTTTTGACTAGAGCCTCATAGAGAGCTTTCAAAGCTGCGATGTTAGAGAAGTGATGCGCCTGCCGTAGTAAGAATCCTAGATTGCGATAAGCCTTTTTACATATGGAAACTATATGTTTTCTAAAATTTAAATCGGCTGTAAAATTAACTCCTAGATCTTTAATTTCGGTAACCCGTTTCAGTGGTGTTCCCTCTATATAATATTGATGAAGGCGAGGCGAGCGTGCACGGCTAAATGACAATATGCAACACTTAGCAGTATTGAAGTATAGCTTATTGTCATTAGACCACTTCACTATTCTGTCTATGTCCTGCTGCAATTTTAGATGATCAGCGTCTTCTAGAATTTTCATTATGATTTTAAGGTCATCCGCAAATAATAAGGCTATCGCTTTTTTTACAGCTTCCGGTAGGTTGTTCAAGGTCAAAATGAATAGCAGAGGACCCAAATTGCTGCCCTGACTCACCCCAGATCTTGTGTAATACTTTTCAGAAAAGTATCCGCCACAGTCCACATACTGACACCTATCCCGCAGATAGCTAGCAAAGAAAGCCAGAGTGTGCGGAGCACAGCCTGCTTCAGCTAGCCTCGACAAAAGTATGTCATTGTCGACTGTGTCGAACGCTTTCCTGAAATCAAAATATACTACATCAACCTGTTCACCAGCGTCCGTAGCAGGTACAAGATACGTCATCAAATCTAGCAAGTTTCCTGTCGTTCCTCTTACGGGTCTGAAACCATGCTGTGGTCTGAAACATCTATTATCAAAAGAAAGAAAATGGCAAAAAAAACCGTTTGTTGCTTGAGTAATAAGATTCTTTTATTTTGTTTTTAGTATTTGTTGTTATGCCGGCATTAATACATAACTTGTGAAAATTTCAGCTCCCTAGCTATAACCGTTCTTGAGATACAGATAGACGGGCATACATCGAAGTCTTAATAATAGGGTCCCGTTTTTACCCTAAATAGGTTGGACTTTGATTATCAAACGGCAATTTCGTACTATTATTGTACCGATTTTCCTGTTACAACTTACACCTTCTGACGACTGGAAAACCCGTGTTTATTTTTGATCATTCTATATATAGATGATTACATTTTTTAAGGAAATACCATATGAGAGCGCTAAAAGCCAAATTGACTATTGCATAATTTCGTTTTATACTTGATAATAAGCAACGAATCGTTTCATTTTTTAGACATAGACATTATATTTGTGAGCTTCTGTAGTAGCGAAAACACGATGGCTTGAAACGTGAAAAACTCTCTCGATAAAAAAAATTTTAAAGATGCCTCTAATTTTCACGCATATTTCTTCGCACACGGCGCATTCGACGGACTCAGTATTTTAACACACGATACAAAATTCTATTACCGAGTTTCGAGTCACTCGATACATAAATATATCGAGTTATTAAGAAAAAAAAAATGTTTTCGCAGCGATTCCGCGTCGTTTTGTTTCGCCTGGCATATGAATAACGGTCGTAAGTATGACGAGAGAAAGACGATGTTTTATTTTTTGCTTCATTCGTCCCCATAATAATTACCCATATAGTATTATGTAACGAATAAAACTAAAAGATTAAGCCTGTTTCCACAGTCGTCGTACGGTTGCCGTGTTGCGCCCGTGTTCATGTGACAGCGTCTATACAAGTCTAAACATTATTAGTGTGACCGGTGCCGTGTTTACAGTATGTAAGGACGGGCGACACACGGATGCCGCGCTATGTGAAAATTTGCATAATCGTTCATACATTAAACTACTTTACCCGGCACGGTACCGTACGGCTATCGTGTGCATGTAAAAACTCTCGTACACGCCTCAAGTTTGATAACGAGCTATGTTTATGACACGTGTATACTTAATAATTAATCAAAAACTAATTTTAATTTAATTTTAATTATTTTAGCGATGTCCATTAGTAGGCGATAATGTTATGTAATATATTCCTGTTGAAGCACTTACAGCTTTAGCTAAATTACTCAGTCCCAGAACCTCATTAAAATATTGAAAATGAAGATCGTACTGTGTATTATTTTCACGTGTAAGTATTTAAATCTATTTACCACTTAATTTAATAATTAAACATATTTCTCATTAGACAGTTCGGAAGAAAATTGTACTGATGCATCGGCAAAGTATTATCGCAGGCATAGGCATCGTATATAGACATTCAAATTTACAAATTTGAATGTCTATATACGTAATAGAGAATACATATAATATTTTTTAACTTTAATAAAAAAATGCCTACAATACTAGAGTCCCGAATTTTAGGTATCAGAGAACTGTTATCCTACCAGCTGCCTCAACTGAAGTGGTGGGACCACGACCCCGTCCGACGGCTTATCAACACCTCCTCCGACATCATCCAGCACACCGACCACCAGGTGGCCCTCCTCAACACCATCCGGAAGACCCACTCCGACAGCGCCGCCTTCGAAATCGGTTACCTCTCCTACGTCCTCCAGGAGAAGTACCGGCGAATGGTGGACAGATATAACATCAGCGAGACCAAAGGCAGCAAGTTCTATCTGATGGAACACGTTCTATTCCTGAAGGAGATAGAACAGCTGTACTGGGACGTCCAGCACTTGAGTAATATGCTGCACGAGGTGGAGAGAAAGTACAACGTCTCCAGTCCGATTGACGTGGAATACGTTGAGGAGACGACGCGAGCGGAGGACCAGTGGGCGACCGTACCCCATAAGGTGAGATGGAGAGCGACGAAGAGGAAGAAGTACAAACGGAAGCACAAGTCCCAGGCCTGGGAGGACCTGCAGCCGGAGCCAGCTAAGCCACAGAACAAGAATAAGTGGTGGCCCATCGACTACGGCTGGGAGATAGATTACTACTGGTGAAATAGACTGTGCCATCACCTTGTTGTATCACTCAACCCGCTAAACTAGTCGTTATTATTAAAATAAGGGAAGTTAATGATTAGGTACAGAAGGCTTCCACCTGTGGAAGAGTCCCTAATTATTGAAAAGCAATTACAAAAAAATTGGGACCTCTTTTCTTTTCTCTGCATATAGACTGAGTGCAAGTTCGGTGGAGCTGGCAATAGTGAATTCCCTTCGCAGCAACAGGAGGTGAATATAAAAAATTATACCTTATACCATAGAGAAATTATACCAGCATCGTGACTAGCGCCATCTAGACCTTAGATGATTTTCCCGTATACGAAATTTTGTATGGGATCTGTAAGTCTATAAAATAATTGGTCTATGCAATTAATAAAATAGAAAACAAGGATTCCTCTTCAGGGATTTTAGTGTAACTTTTATTGTATTGTATTAAAAATCGTTCATCTTTACCGATTAGTTTCGTAGTTAGTCCAAATTTTTGCAAAAAATCGATGTGTTTTCTTTTTCTGACGAACTTTAAGCTCAGGGAAAAATTCCTCGTCAGAAGTTAAAGAGTGAAAATCATTATATAATATATTTTTTGGGTAATGTGCCTAATGATTTAACATACTTATTTTATTAGAGGCTAACCTTACCCCGCTGGCCCATGTATAATAGGGGAAATTGAAAGAGAACCAGTTGACGGACCTCCGTCGTTTGGTCGGAATATATCAATTCCCTATAAATTGTGATCTGTCGGTTGAGTTTGACATGGCCCGACTAAATTTACAGATCTGTATCTGTTCCAACTTCTCTGATTGTACAAGCCTTGAAACATTATTATTATGAAGCAACGTACTTGCTAATTTTGCCATTGAAAAACATAATGTTTAATTACGGTAAGTAAACATTCGTTCGCAGCAGTACGGTACAACATTATTGCCAGCACTAAAAAGCCAGTCCCCTAAATGGTCATAACACTTACGCGTCCCGCTATACGCAAATGCAGACAAAAAGTGAAACTTGTGATCGTAATTGCAGTCGCCCATCGCGGGCGCGACGCAGGCGACGTGGGCGCTTACTTTCGACGTGGTCAATATTGGCCTATATTATTGAAACTACATTAACAGACTTGCTCGCGCGCGACACTTTTTTTTTAGTTTTAACTCGAAAACGGCTGAAATGATTTGGCAAATTTTAGTACACTTTGGCTATTCGTGGAGTTTAAAGAAGGTTTATAACATTCTATTTATTTTTAGTAAATATTATAAGTTCGTTTGGACATTTTACGGTCCAGCACTTGGCAGACAGATGCCATGCATTATGATAAAATTAAAACAGATAAGGTAGGGTGTGTAGTGGGTGGGTAGGGGGGGGTCCCCTATCCGTGGGTATTATTTGTGACGTAGATCAACTCTTACTTTTTTTCTGATTAAATGGATTTGTCGGATATACTATTTTCAGACAGTTGTGGGTAAATGTTACTTATCACTAACATGGTTTTGTTTGTAAGTAGGCAACATGGTCGGCGGGCGCGGCGTACGACTACGCGTCCGCATGCGCGCGCCCGCACCGCGGACGACGGGCGAGGGCCGACGCCCCTTGCGACCTCAGCAAGCAGGCCTACTGCACGACTCCCGGCACCAGCTACCCCTGGCACGCCATTCGCCGTTTCGTCAGAGAGAACCAGGTGAGCTAACCCTCTCTGTCGTCATGTAGGATAACGAGGACAATGTAGCCCCTAGCGAGCTCACCGAGTAGACTGCTTGACGCCTGGCACCAGCTACCCCTAGCACGCCATATGCCACTCCGTCAGAGAGAGTTAGTGCTGGCAATAAAGGTTTTTTATTATATGACACACATATTTAATACACATCCACGACCCAGGAACTTTCGAAAACTTTTGTTCCGTCGGCGGGATTGGAGCCCGCGACCCCCAGCGTGAGCTACCAAGGAGCTCAACCACTTCGTCACAGAGGTCGTCAATATATATATATGCCCCGCTTCCATGTCAGAGAGTATCAGGCAAGCTGGCTATCTCTCTCTTCGTGTAGCAAAATGATATGGATGACATGTATATAAGTCAAGTGCTTAATTATTTCACTGGCATTTCAGAGTAAACTTTAATGTCTCTCTTGCAGACTATGCTTTTTCGTAGGAAGCAAACTTTGATACCAAATATTTTAATAAAGATTTGACTGCGTGATATATTTAATAGTAGGAAGAGCAAAAAGATTTCAAATGAAATAAAAACGTTAAATCCAAAATCGTTTTCAATTTCAGGGACTTATGAGGAGGATGTACGGTGAAGAGCGACACATTGCCGTCTTGAAAGCAGAGCTCGAGAACTTCATAGACGATGACGAGGAGAAAGTCAAAGACTTCGATGAAGACATCATTAAAACCAAAATCATGTACACAAAGAAAAGCCACGGACGTGCCATAAAAGATAAACCACATTTCAGACCGATACAAAGTGATAAACAGAAGAAAGTAGACAACGAAACTCTCTCAGTTAAACCACTAGACAATTCCAACAATAAATCCGAAACAAAGAATAAAACGAGCAATATAGATTCCAACAATACAGAAAACGAGATAACTTATAAAAGTAAATTAGAAAGCATAGCTAATATAGAAATAAATAATCTAGAACCTGATGTTATAACTCTAGAAGCGGTGATCAAGCAGAGTATTGAAACTAACAGTTTGTTTCCAAAATACTCTGGCAATTTAAAAAGTGTCATTGGAGATGATAATAAAAACGACAAAAATTCAACAACACCACCAACTGTCGCCAACAGCACAGATACTGTTGATGAATATGAAGATATTACCACCGAATTAGACAAAGAAGAATTGAAGAGTAGCGACGTATCTACTCTCCCACCGACCTTACTTTTTACTGAACACGAGAAAGATAAAATCAAAGATAGAATTGATACTAAGGAGACTGAGAAGAAAGAAGAAAGCCATTCTAAGCCAGTCCAGCAGGAGACAATGCGGCCCGCTGTTATAAAATTACGAGGAGCGTAAGTTCCCTTTCATTACTATATAGTATATACCATGGGAGAAATTGAACCAGAGCCTGTTGACAGACGTATGACAATCGATCGAAATATGCCATTTCCAAACAAATCGTGTACTGTCAGTTGGGTTTGACACTTAGATCCGCGATCTCTCAACTTCCCTGATAGTACATTGCAAGCATCCGACTTTCTATAAATGTGCAATATTAAAGTTGAATCTAATTCTAAATCTAATTGCAACTTTCCAAAGATGTTTCATGTAAGATTAAGGGCCTATTTCACCGCTTATAGATAGTCTATTTATTTGACAGATTTTGTATGGAGAATCTGTCAAAAAAAAAGTTGTGTATAGCCTAACAGAAACTTTAACACTAAGCGGTGAAAAAGACCCTAAGTCAAATATCTAAATTTATTGTTTTTGCTATTTAATTAACGTCAAAAAATAAGGTGACTATCAGACATCACGAGATCTAAGTTACGGAAAAAAAGGCTGACTTGTATTTTTGTGTGTGCATCGGGTCATCAGAAAACCGTTAGTTTGTTGCATTTAAGGCGATAAGTAATCGTGAATCATGTTGCCTTGTTTGTTTGCAGCTTTCACCTAATCTTTTAAATTACCAAGAAGTATTCTTAATAGTATTCTTAGTTTTATATTCACACCGTACCTACGATTAACAATATTTAATACTCTACATAAAATATTGTGTTTTACGGAAATGCCGTTATTTTCGTTACTACGTTTGCGCCAGAAAGAGGGTTATGTTTTTCGAGAGTATGTAAATATGTATGTACAAGGAAGTTGAAAGAGGTACAGATTGTAGATCTAAGTAATTTGGCCGGGTTATGTCAAACTCAGCCGGCAGATCACGATTTATCATGGAATTGACATATTCCAACCAAATGACGTAGATCCGTCAACCGGCTCTCTTTCAATTTCCCCCATTATACAATAAGAGAAGTTGAAACAGACACAGATCGTGGATCAAAGTAATTTGGTCGCGTTATGTAAATAACAGTCGACAGATTACGGCTTATATGGAATTGACATATTCTGACCAAATGACGTAGGTCCGTCAGCAGGATCTCTTTCTATTTCCCCAATTATACATACATACATAATAATGTATAATGGATCTAGTGAATTAAAAAAAACTTTGGTTGATGGTTAGGCCAGGGCAGTCAGCCGCCCTAAAAAGGTAACTTTGCAATATTGGTAACTGTAATTCATTATGTAATTTTTCTTGTAAATAACTACTAATTTTGCAAAACAGTGATGTTACAATCAATTTAAATTGATTATGAAGTGACTATTTCATAAAAAAAAAATAGTTTTTTAAACAAAATGTACTAGAACGAATTGTAGAGCAATTACTTTGAAATATTACGACCATTTTAGGTCCCCTGAACACTTGATCAGTCGTCGCCTCCAACTTTTTTTTTAAATCCACTTTATATCTTTCCAGTAACGCGTGTGAGTCGAAGGAGGAGATGGCAGCGCCGTTCTGGGCGAACAGCACGCGAGGAGAAGTTCTGGCGCTGCTGAACATGTACCCTTTCGAGCAATACATCCACCTGGAGACTTGTGTCCACCAACATAAGCAGATGTACTGCAGAGAGGGGTGCAGGTGGGTCTTATAATGGGTTATGGGGCCAATGGGCTTATCTACATTTGGGCCAGGGGCCGGGCTATAGCCCGGGGCGAGAGGCCGCGAAGGGCTGCCAACGGGCGGCCATGAGTCAGGACGCTCCTATCGCTATAGGGATGACGAGGTAAAGAGAAAAGAAGCTTAGGACATGCAATGCCACTGTATGAGGCAGATAACTACCTGATAGAATACAACTACCGTCTTCTATGGACATTCGTGACATCAGAAGTTGCTGCCTGGGCAGACAGCCTTGTAAGTTTGAAAACTCGCTATCTTCCTGAAGTTTATTTTTACGAAATTAGAGAGCAAGCGAGCAGACGAGTCGCCTAATGAAAAGCAACTGCCGTCGCCCACAGACACCTGTAACATCAGAAGCGTTGCAAGAGCGTTGCCAGACTTTTAATGACGGAAAAGGTTAGGTTACGTCCAGACTCCGAAAACACTGCTGGCCGTCGTTATCCTACAGCGTTATTTTCCAATTCCAGATGTGAGCAGCAATACCGTCTTCACCGTCTCCTAGCCTACGACCCTCGCAACGAGTGCCGCGGCATCTTCGCAGATTGGTTCAAGTTTCCCGCCTGCTGCGTCTGTCGATGTTACGACGTGCCGCTGGAGTTCCGTGCCAGATCCCCGCGCGTACTCCGACCACAATACGACGATGAGGTCAGACGACTCATATACGAGGACGTCGCTAAGGACTGGTATTCTATGTCGTACGATGAGGAGGATGATGATTTGTACTAATGAAGACGTTTGTGAAGAAGGATTTACGTGTGCGGTTCGTTTAGGGGTTGTTGGTGCGACAAGGAAAATTATTGTTCCTTTGACAACACTTTAATCGGCTTCACTATAATGCTCCCAGTATATATACTTTATTGGCCATTATGGGCAATCGTAAATTGTACACCACGATCAATTGGTGTCAATACAAGCCTGGCCATCGTCCTTCCATGGCCTTCAGTCAGCCATCATATAGCCCTTTGTGGAGAAGCAACAGATTTTTGCCACAGGCTTTACTAGGACGTGCTTGATAATAGAGATTATACACATCTCGACGAATCAATTTTTATGACTAGATTTTGAAAAATTTTGAAGATTTAAATGACTTAAAGGTTAATAAATATTTCCTGATTATCTTATAAGATAAATAGAAAAAGCTTAAATTGTGTATAAATTCTTATCTCTTTGTATTTTGTTATTAAATGATAATTATATTTAATTTAAATTATATTTATTTCTTAATTTTAAGGCTAGTGAAGTGTAATCTGTAATTTATTTTGGATTATATAGCGTTTTTTTATTTATTAACCTAAGTTTTTAAAATAAAATCCGTTTGTTAATGTTTGTTTGCTTTTCCCTTTCGAGGCCGGCAGACGCATTAGTAGTTTCGAGATATATACTTTGGATATTATGGTATCCTGTAGTGCATTCATGATATTGCCAGTACATAGTACTAGGGGTAGAGGTATTCATGATTAATCCACTGCTTCAATTTATACCTAGAGTATTTTTTCAATCAGAAGATTTTTTGTAAAAATATTTTTCGGCAACTTTCATTTTCTCTAATGCCTATCAAAAAATGCACTAAAAATGATATTGGGAGTTTTGGCGGGATGCGAAAACGTGATGTGGTGTTTTTGTATTTCTTCGCTAACTTTGTGTTGTTCCGGGTTTTAATGCGCTGTAGTGGTAGAATATTAAGAATTAAATATTCGCTATCATGCACAAGTGTGGGCAAGTGATACAATTTCAGGGAACGTGCTATTTTATGTATCCCTCCACACTCTACTAGAAATTTTAGTAAAGCTTCTACCACTTTACTAAATCTATTGACTTGACGCTTTGACTGCACTGACGATTTATTTTGATTTTGACTAGACTTTAGACTTAACGAAATATTGTAATATTGCTAAAATTATTGGACCAAGAAAATTGATTTCCCGATTTTCCTCGACTCTGGCAATGGTTATATAGCCGTAGTGGCATAAAAAAAGAAGATTATTAAAAATTAAAATGATATTGACATTTGACATTGACATTATTGACAGTTGACAAACAGGGAATTTGGCGTCGAAGTAATGGCGGCTAAACAACTTTAAATAAATTTTTAAAAATCCAGAATAAAAATCTGTTCTTAACAAACTTATTACTTTATTAAGATATTCAGTTTAAAATAGTTATCAAATCCATTATTGTGTGGTTGGAATTAGTCAAACTTAAGTAATTTATCGAAGATGAGTGCTAAAGCAAAAAAAGCCGCGCCGAAAAAGAAACCAAAAGGGTACAAGATGCCAGTTCCTATCCCCGCTGGAGAAATAATAAATGATTCAATAGGCAAGAGAAAGTGGAGAATAGGTCCTTCAATAGGTGTTGGAGGTTTTGGCGAGATATATTCAGCATGTGATCATGAGAGTTCACCGAAAAAAACAACCAATTATCCGTTTGTCATAAAAATTGTAAGTCTATTTGCATAGAATCCAGGAATTTAAATTAGATGTAGCCTTGCTAAAATATACTTTATACATTAAAGTTCTAGGTTCTAGAATCTTTTTATTCGGAGTATAATATTAAAACTCTCAATCTCAAAAATCTATATGTATATACTCCATTCCTATTTGCTTTTATTCATAGCGATAATATGAAGTTTAGCCTGTACAACATGGTCATATTAACTACAAAGTTGACCTTCACAAATAAATGAAAAAAACATAAGAAAATATTGATACCGATACAAGATTAACAATTGGCTGGTTTTCTATTGCTGTTTGGGACATTTTCTTATGTTTTTTACATTTCTTTATCACAGTCAACTGTCTAGTTATTGTGACTGTGTTGTATGCATCAGTTAGATACATATAACCTCAGTGTTTGAAGTCACATAGAATTTTTCAATTTAACATGGTGGTTGCAACATTTAATATTAGTATTACATTGAATAGTCTTGATATCATATTATTTTCTTACAGGAACCTCATGAGAATGGCCCACTATTTGTTGAAAAACATTTTTATATCCGAAATGCAAATAAAGAAGAAAGTAAGTTTGTATACTTTTAGTGCTCTAACAAATATTTTTCTGATAGAATCTGACAGTGTCTTTATGACCAAATGATTTGCCATAAAGTATAAGCCACTTTGCTTCATCACTTCTTCCTTTATAACAATGTTTGCTTTCAACCAAGAAAGTGACATTGCTTGAAAAACTGCCTATAACAACCAAATAAGATTATTGTATATAACAAAAAAAGGCGCAATGGCAAAATGCGAACATCACAGGAGAAGGTTTTCATACTTTCCATGGAAAAAGGCCCTATTTACATTTGCGCCTCGCTTCTACCCCGTGCAACCTTTTGTGCACTAAAAAATGGTTACTGTAGTCTGTTTTTTTTTTTCGCCGAGAAATGTAAGAGCTAGAAAATATAGCATTTTTAAAAATTTATTTACTGGTTGGTATTAAAACTTTTTGGTATTTTTTACACTGAAGGTTTATAGATAGGTTTTAATTTGTAGGATATGATGAGATATCTAATCGCTTTTTATGTATTGTATATATGAAAATTTAAATTTTCAGTTGCTAAGTTTATGAAAGCTAAAAAACTGACTACATTTGGAATGCCGCTCTACTATGGGAGTGGGGCACATGATTTTAAAGGAGAGAAATACAGATTCCTGGTTTTGGAGAGGTATGGCAAGGACCTGTGGACTATTTTCAAAGACAATGGACGCTCCTTCCCTCCCACTACTGTCTTCCAAATTGGTGTACAGATGGTAATATACTTTTTTTATGTATTACTTTTAGTCAAATGTCTTGATGTCTAATTTTAAAAAAGGTAATTTTTTTTTACTTCTCAGCTAGATGTGTTGGAGTATATTCACAGTAAGGGTTATGTGCATGCTGATCTGAAAGGAGCAAATATTCTGTTGGGCCTTAAAAAAGAGACAAAGGATCAAACTTACTTGGTAGATTTTGGATTAGCGACCAGAGTTAATGATAAAGAGTTCAAACCAGATCCTAAGTGTGCTCACAATGGTACGATTGAATATACAAGCAGAGATGCCCATAACGGAGGTAAGAAGCTTTTCTTATACAATAGAACTTCATTAACCTTGGTTCAAAACCTTTATTACTAAAAAATAGTAAAATCCTTTCTTATTGCAGCCACACCCTTAATAATAAATTAAAATATTTTGTTTTCAATTTTCTTAATCTAAAACTCCCATTTAGCTTCTTATTGTACTGTACTTAAGCACTCTGCTTAAGACAAAACAAAAAGCTTATTGTACACACACATTATATAAATAAACATTTCAGTGCCAACAATGAGAGGAGATCTAGAAATCTTGGGCTACAATATGCTGCAGTGGTTAATAGGAGAGTTACCATGGGAGAAGTCGCTCAAAACACCCAAAACTGTACAAAGTATGAAGGAGGCTTTCATGAAGAATGTCAGGAGTGAAGTCAAACAGAAACATGCTAATGTACCCGGTAAGAAGCATGTTTTAAGCATGTCCATGCTTGGCCAAGTGTAGCTATCTTTTTACCTTTTTCTATCGACCAAATTAAATACATCTAAATTGAAACTTATCTTATATATCTAAACAGTTGAGCAAATCCATAATTACAAATAAGATTATAAAGAACTTGTTATCTTGTTTCAGAACCCTTGATAAAGTTCTTTGAATATATAAATTCACTTCAGCCTAAAGATGCAGTGGACCATCAGAAATGTCGACAACTATTTGAAAGCTACCTCAAGTCCCAGGGAGTTAAAAATAACAAGCTAGATTTCTCACCAAAGAAGAAACAACTCAGCAAAGGAGACGCTACTGAAGATTCTGCTGATGAGACTGATGATGTGGAATCAAAGGCTCCAAGACGGAGAGCGGTTAATGGTGTCAAAACAAAGAGGACTCGTAAAGCTGTGGTGTCTGATAACTGTGAGAACGAGGAGCCCAGTGATAATGAAGTGAAAGTGAAAATTACCAAAAAGAGAAAATCATTAGAACCAGCCTTAGTCGTTAAGGTTAAAAAAACCAAACTGGCGCCCAAGGCGACGCCGCCAGCCAAGAAGAACCACACGAATATCGCAACACAAACATCAGTGGAGAAAAAGAGAAGCCCCAGGCAGGTGTCGTTTGATAGCCCCATCTGTGAGATCATAGGGGAGAAAAAGGCGGACGAAAACAAAAGTAATGGCTCAATAAACTCTAGTAAGGATATATTTGAGGATTCCATCAGTCCGGAGAAGAAGACAAAGCCAAGAAGAAAATTGCTGTCTGAACAGGAGGTGACAGTGAAGAGGGTTACGAAAAAAAAGCTAACAACTGTCAAAAAAGGCAAGTCGTGGAAGGACACGCCGGCGATCGCGAATGGACGGTCGCCACCTAAATAATACTTGATTAGAACTTGAGGCTAAGTTCTGGGCCTGTTTCAAAATCAATTTAACAAGACAAACTTGCTTTTTTTCGTATGTTTATTATGGATTTTGTGAGGCAGACTCTTGATACATATTAATCCATAGCTAACAAAGCTAATTTGCTATTTTATTTTGTGTAAAAATATTTACATGTTAGCAAAACCAAGCTGGGAATGCCAGGCCATGCTGGGCATGCCAGGACAAGGTATTGTACCATTGTATTTTACAGTAATTATTATGATTCCATATTTCGTTTCTGTTTTAGCTCATTAAACATGAAAATATACTTAAAATAAAATGTAATCTTTTGCTGCGTTTTATTTTCTTGTTGCAAAGAATTTTAATTAAAATGGGTGGCATTACATTATAACTGTTAATGTTAAGATAAATTAATTTGTAAGTAGATGCAAAAACTTAACTTTTTAGTATTAATATTTGTACCTTTGAAGTTTTGTACATTTTTAATAGTTATGAATAAAATGTAAGACTGGTTGTATGTTTGACTGTTAGTAATTATTAGTCCAAATGTATTGATAAAAATGTTGCAAGGGGGAATGGGATGTACTGTTTTAATGTTTGCTCTATAACGGAGATGGTTTGATGGCTTGTTTTCATGGGTAACATCTTTGCGACGTCATTAATCCGATTGGCTCTGGAAAGGTATCATTACAAGGAACTAGGCTATAGGTTTCAATTTTTGTAGACACACACAGACTCTAGCGACCGATGCCGCAACTGTTTGTTGTGGCGTAGAGCGAAATGAAAACTATAGCCTAGTTCCTAGTGGCATTTTATTTCAATTTTTGATGCGTCGTCGTTTCTAATGGGCCCTCGTTCTGAAGACAATCATATTTTAGTTAATTATTAGTAATACCATGTTACTTAGGCTTACGAAATATGAGTTTAATTGTTGCCATTGTTATTTTAACAGAATCTGTTGGTTAAGAGGCATATCGTTATGTACGACTTACGAGTGTTTATATTTTAGAGAATAAACGAAATTCTTAAAATAATGTTTGTATTATAATTTGTAAGGCAAAGATCATACAAATTCCCAAATTACTTTATTTCTTCAAGGTAAAGGTAAAAAAAAAGTATTTTTCAAAACTTCAACAAATCTTACGAGGTAGCAAAATAAAAGAGTATCTCAAATCCAAAGCTTTTATTATATTTACAATATAATAATATGAAAGTAAACAAAAATTGTAACGTACCAAAAATTAGTTTTAGATATTTTTTTTATAAACATAACATATTCGGGGCCGCGTCCCAACGACTCAGGGGCCCCTGACCGCCGACGCCTCATACAAAAGCTAATTACACCTAACTATATGTACGTGATATCTAGGTGTGATATGGGCAGGCACGCCCCGGCAGTACTAACATTGTCTAAAACACAAAACAGTAGCACCATTTGTAAAAAAATATAATCTTTTCCGTACCAAACGTAACAGAACACGTCATGGCGGACGTCGCGCGAGTTATAACACGATTTTAGACGTTACTGGGTTAAACAAATACTGTCTTATGTCATTCGGCGCGACGTTTGATCGTGGTCAATCGCGATCACGAGCCGTGAACATCTTTTACGCGACGTGGTCAGTCGCAAGCCCGTTCGACTTGTACATAGTTCCTGTTTCGTTCGACATTCGGTGCGTTGAGTGATCTTGGTTAATCGCGATCACTCCGCTTACAAGTCGTAATCAATCACTGATCGTGATCGCTCGCTCACGAGCCAAGGTCAGTCCGCCAAACATCAAACCTGCGACCGGCGCGGCTGCTGCCGTGACTGCCGCCCGCACTCAGCGACTACCTCGAGCTGAAAACAAACTGATCGGACGCGACTGACAGCCCTTGCAAAAACGTCCGCGACATACGCCTTACAGTCACACTTCAATGTACGTACAATTATTATCTATATAACGGGTGTCAGTCCGTAAGTCGCGTCCGCTCAGTATGTTTTCCGCTTTACACTTAACATTATAAAAAAAACACTATTTACGTCGTGACAGGAACATTTTTATGCAAAACCTATTCAACTTGCAATGGGACTAGTATAGAATAAACAACTCCTTCTGCGACCATAGACAATATGTTTTTGTCACTGGCAGAAATTTTTAATTTTGTTTTTTAATGGCAACACTGATTGTCTATGGCCGGGGCGTTCCCTGTCGGAGTTGGCGCTATAAGGCCGCGTTCACACGACTGTAGCGGACTCCGTCGATTACTCTTTTGTGACACACGCCGGCTTTGTGCATTGAATTTCCAATGAACATTCTCTTCTTTACACAGACTGAGAGATCTCTAGTCTCGTCTTCTTGTCGGAGTCGTCCTAATCTAGTGCAAACGCTTACTTACAACTAAGTGGAATAAAACGCGAGGTGGCACAATATAACTGGATCTACTGAAGAGCTGCGACTTACAATCTAATAACAATTTCTACCACACGAGCACTCCAGTTCTGCCATTTTAATAATACAATGCAGCTTCGATGCAGTCTCGATAAAAAAAATATTGCAAACAAAGCAAAATTTTATTTTAAAGTTAGTTTGCATCTGCATTTGATTCTGCAATTCTGTTTGGCCAAAAATCCAAAATCATTCTGACATTTAAGACGATACTATTCATGTTTTGATATAAGCATTATTAAAATAGCAGCATTGATATCACTTTTCACATAGAACAGCAAAATTTAGCACAATCTTTAGTTACAAACGGAAAATATTATTAACATGGTGCTGTTATGTTTATTCATGATTTTCAACCGTCTGTTAGATTTTTGTGTAAGAGATATGTAACATCGGATACTTTTAATTCAATTAACATAAATTGCATACGATAACATAGAAAATAAACAGTAGTACATTCCCTATTTATGCTAATTAAGTCCAACAATAATATCGGTTTATTACAGTTGCAATTAATACTATTCAATTTTTTATTCGTAGGACATATTTTGACAGGCAGTTAAATTTGTCTCTTACTTAATGGCTTTTTTATTTAACTGAGTATTATATAACAAAGTAAAAAAAACCGTACTTAAAATAGTGCAAATAAAGATGAGACAGCACTAAAACGACGCGACATTTCTCTTCCAATATTCCAATAGAAAGTTTCATAAACGTCAGGTTCTTGGAAGTAAAGTGTTGCTTCGGCGCGGCTTCACTTTTAGTAGAAGTCACGATTTTTAAATTCATTTATTTTTCAGATAAAATAAGTTTACACCAATACAACTGTTGTTTTCTAGAACTGTAAAATGCTGATGTATTTGCTATTTAAATTTGAGGTTATCTCCGATTACATACAAATGTAAAATGCGTTTACTATGCGTCACACGACGCTGTCTTTAGACAATTCAAACTAATTATTTTACAACGTACCCTCAAAGTGTATCATAAGGACTTTTTACAATACACAAATCATAAAAAATCCTTTAGATTTCACTGCGTTACGCTTAACACCTTATACATAATTTACAAACGAGTGCTATTACAATTTGGCGGCCGTATACACCTAACTGTATTCAAGCTATATCACATACCAAGTCACAACTCTTCTTACAAATAAACAACAACGCCCTCACAAAGCTATCTGTCTACAGCTGGGACCATCATTAACTATAAACTTGCCCCCTTACTAAAAAATTACGCAGCGTTTATTTCTATGACAATTGATCAAGAAAAAGATCTTGAATATCTTGGAATTTTGTTACCGTCCCCAACAAAGCATATTCTGTAAGCCACGTAAATCTTTTGTTTGGGGGTAGTCGCCTAAACTTATCGCTCATCTGCTTTACCGACAAAATATTAAAAAAGCGCCATCTAGCGAGTTAGCAAGCGAACTCAAGTGAAAACTAATTGCGGCCGATACGTCGCAGCTGCAGCCGATACACGAAAGAGAATTGTACTATACATTATGGGTGTGTTCCGTTACTAACGATACACTGGCCAATGCGATTCGACGCGATTTGATTGGCTACGACGCGTCGTAACACCGGCCAGTAGGAACCCCCTAATTTTAAAGCTAATATATACAAGGGATGATCTATAATCCGATGACAATAAATTACGACACGCCCCCGAGGCGGGCACAATAAATAACGTTTATATAAAAATTTGGTGTTAACTCAGTCAGGCATTATTATACAGGTCCCATTACGTTCGTATCGAGCGCGGCAAGCACGTAACCTATGAAACTAAGCTATTAGGAAGTGAACACACGAGACTAGTGTAATCGCTTGTCGGAATGTTGCCATGTACTGTGTGTTATAACCTTATATTATGTAATTGCACTTTATATGACGGCGGGTAAACTAACAACTATGGATATATCGGTCTACGGCAAAACTCACAAATCGACAAAAATCTGCCTATTTCAGCATCAACAAAAGTTCACAGACTTACAAATCTGCAGTGAAAATGGCTAAAAGTTATCGTCTCTCACACGAAGTAACGAAATCATAGATTTGCTCTTTTAGTTTTTTCTCTTCACAACACAACGAAATTTGTAGTATCAAAAAAAAAATTCTCATTACAAAAACAAAACAAACGATTAATCTTTGTTCTGATAAATTAGTTTTAACATATATTTCTTAATCGAGTTACGGAATTTATAAAAATAACGTCTGGTTATCTATACAATCTGAGCAAACTAAGCGTCAACTTAGCAAATGTAATAAAAGCCTTAGATTTTAGACTTTCGAAGGAAAGATTCGCACCCTTCAAATTGGGGCCACACTATCGCGATTTTCGTCAGATAGTGTGCACCCAGCATTACAGTTTTCGGACTACATAACCGGAGTATAGTCAATTCAACTCAGTAGTGCGCACCGCCCTATATGTGCTCAGACGGCGCCTGACGCGTTACTGCTACATTAATGAAAGTTATGTATTCACAAGCGCACGCACACATAGAGCCGCGCGCACAACCGAACCGAACTATCTGTAACCTGCATAGAATTAACCAGTAATAACGGAGCAACTTGCGGGCATATTTTTGGAATTTTTCACAGTTTTTTTTAATAAAAAATCTATATCGATAGTATGTTTATATAAACTTTTACGATATTCCATTTCGTCTACAGGAAAATGAACTTTCAACGATGTACGACATATTATCAACAATATAATACCCACCTTTGTGTTTTAAAAAATAACAATATATTAAAAATTGTTTCTGTATAAAATAAAACCATCATCTGTTTTGAACACAATACGCGTACCTCCTGAGCTAGTTTTTCATTCTGATAACTGACCAGAAGTTAATCAGAATCTATTTACGTTTTTAACATTTTATTAATTGTATTTCATTTTACGAGTTAAAATTTGAGTCAAAACATAAGAATGAATCAACATAAAATAATATACAACAATTGAAAAATTATTTTTTAAGTCTGTATATTGTTAGTATTTATTTTAGTTTACCTATAATGATACAATTGAAAAATTAAACAAAAGGAAAAATATTTTATGTAAACAGAAAATTAAGTCAAAATATAGAAAAAATACATCACGTTATTCTGTAACGAAAAAAGAACTAAAAACACAAAACAATTTCAACTTTAACAATAATATTTGACACAAAATATATTGATTGTGATGAATTCAGGATGAAACTCCAGCTCAGATAATAAAACATTGTTACCTCTGACCATTCATGTGATAGAAGGAAATCATCGCATTTAAATCTCTAGTTTTTCTAAAACCTATTTTAGCACACAATCATTGAGTTGCCATAACCGAGGCTTTATAACAGTTTTTAAGCAATTGCAATAAATTTTAAGGGCTAGTAAGAGATTGAATTTATCGTGCGCTCTGATTATTTAATTACTAGTCAAAATAAATTATTAGATCACATTTTATAAATTTTAAATATTGATGAGTGTTACTCAACCGCTGTGCGAACAAATTATGTTAAGTATTTAGTGTAAGCAGTACATAAAATAATATTCCATATTCATGTTAGAATTATTGTTGTTTTCCTCAACCTATTTTTAGCCTAGCGCGCAAGATATTCAAAATACGGCGGACAAAACCTGCCACCTGCCATTTAAAGTGACAACATGTTTGTCGGCGACCGCCAAGTACTCCTTTTTTGCCGCCGTTACGCGGTGTGCGCACCTGCACATCACCCAACAAATAATAATTAGAGCTGTTTGAACATAATATGTTGGGCCAGTGTCTAGTCTGAACAGCCCCCGAGACAACTGGCAATCGATTATAGCTTGGCGTGTTTATGTAAGGGATAGACAAGTCACGTGATCTAGTCGTCGTTTGAGTGTCAATCCCATACAAAACACGCCAAGCGATTTTGATGGTTTCCGGGCACTAATGCGCACAAAAGTTGCGTCACTCATAAATCGCATCACAGGGAGTAACAACAGCATCCTGAAGACGGTGGCAGATGATCAGCATTCACCTGGGGGGCAATTCTCAGGATGTGAGAAAAAGTTCACACTCGAATAAAATATCGAGTGTGAAATTTTTACTAGCGAA
>JAOTAV010000007.1:44846-64376 GCA_026546445.1 Cyclargus thomasi
TAAAAATGCTACCTACTTCGTATTTGAGCTATTACAAAATGTAATATTACAACAGATGCGTGTTTAAATTCCAATACAATACAAGATTTTGTAATTTTAGGATGCATTCGCGTAGTAAAATTGTAGTAAATTTACAAAAATTTTTAACAGTGTAAAATCTTCAAAAACCCACCAAAAAATGTTAACCGCGCGCCGATTCTTTTCGAAACAACGTTGCCAACGAGATTTTAACATTGTTAAACTTTAAAAAAAATCTTTCAAACACAATACCTAACTAGTGGTCCGTCTCAAACGAAACCCACTGGCTCACAAAAAAAACGACCGGTATTTTGAGTAGATATCTGCCATACATAGCACTCAGTTTATCCTCATGTCACTGAGAGTTTCGACCGATAGATAAGAGGAAATTTTGAATAAAACCCTCCTACCAGCGTAACCGTGTTGATGCAATTAATTAATTAGTTAATTAGCGGGAGGGCAATCATAAAATTCTTTGAAAGAACAATCTTAAAATTTTTGTAAAACGTTGAAAACCTGAAAATTTAAACCGGCCCGATATTTTATATATACCCCAATATTTATGTGATGTCACAAAACCCTTATCACCATATAGATGATAAGTAAAGACATAGTTGAGTGGAAGAAGCGGGTAACTAACATTTTACAAACTGACGGATTTTTGCGTAAATAGACACTAAAGTGTGACCAGAAAATTTTTAATTTTGAAGTGAAATTTGAAATTAAAATAATAAGAATTCGATGTACAGCCAGATAAACGAGCTTCATGACGAAATCGCTAAATTACAGTTACCAACATTTTATGGGAAAAATTGGGTATTTACTCGAAGGTTGTAAAATGTTAGTTATCCGTTTCTTCCACATATGCTTTCAATTATGATGGTGATCAGCGCCGTCTTAAAGTAGGCTGAGGCCCTTGGGCACATAAGAATTTGGGGCCCTTTTTGAAAGTAAAGATAACGAATTGGAAAGAAAAACACTTACATTTTTTACCTATGAACTACTGAAACTATGAATATAAGTACCTATGAACTCATTTATAGATAATCAAATACAGCAAAGGTTTTTTGGTTACACTTAAATTAACGGTTTCTTTCTTTAAAAAGTGTAATGTGCCCGACAATTTTTTGAGAATAAATGTGTGAGGGAAATTGTAGATCCTTCGGGGCCCCCCGAGAAGGGGGCCCAGGGCACGGGCCCCCTGTGGTCTTATTGTGAAGACGATATTGATGGTGATGATGCTGCCAGCTCACTGGTTAATATCAGAAAGCATACTCTGGGCGACGTTGAAGTCGTCGGAGTGCATCCACAGCTCACCAGCGCCCTTCACCGTCTGCCGGCCTATCACCATGTAGATTATGATTAGTGATGACAATGATGGTAGCTCACTGGTATATAGTAGAGTGCATGCTCTGGGCGATGTTGGAGTCGTCGGAGTGCATCCACAGCTCACCAGCGCCCGTCACCGTCTGTCGGCCCACCTCCATGTAGAAGAAACACTCTGAGTCACCGCATCTGGAACACACCATCGACGGTTGTTTTCATCTCTTTCCGCCTCTTAGATGTAAGACACGCTAATAGAGCTACATACATGATTCTTTCTCTCTGCAGGTTTACCAGGAATATGAAAGAAAAGGAATTCAGAAATTTTAATTAGTTTTCTCTCTATTTAATAGAATCAGGCGTTACTTTGCGGAAATCCATAGCTTGAAGTTTAGTAAATTAAGATTTTTAGTTGGGGTAGTGAACACAGGCATCCTCAGGATGTGGACTCTACGAACAAAGTCCATTAAGACGTCCACATCTTGAGGATGCCCCTGTGTTGGTAAAAATCTTAATATACTAAACTTGAAGTTTTCTCTCTATCAAAAGTTTTCCCAAGAGGTTGAGCACTACAGTGAGCAGAGGCGTTCCTTTTTTTTATTTTTAACGGCCCCCAAATTTATCTAGACAAACAAAAAAACTGTAGCGAGCAATCCATCTCATATTACTATTACAACGTTAAAGAATATTGACGAAAATAGTTAACAACAAAACAACATTCTTTTAGCAACCTGTCGAAGGGTCACATATAATTAGTGATCAGTGACTGGATCCTTCCACTGTTTTACTTGTGCAGCGTACCCTAACATTACTCCCTTATTACGTTAAATTGAATAGCAAGAAATAGTTAAACCACCGGCACTTTTTTATTCTATCATTCAACATATTTTCTATTACCCAAACAAGCACCGCGAGAGAAAATGACGAATGAAATATATTCTTTTTCATTCGTCATTTTCTCAGATAGATTTCGGTGACGGTGGTCTCGAAACTGGACCAGTTACGCAGGAGTAGTTTTATATAAAAGCACTCCTTCCATTGCACCTCTCATAACCCAGTGGGACGATCCGGCTGACACGATTTCTACCGTCTAACTAGAATACCCACCAGTGAAGTGTTTACTTTTTGTATAACCGTAGGTCATTTATTTCTACCACCCGATGTACCTACGATATTCGCTGCTTTCCTAGTAAGCTAGGACCGTCCATAGTCCATAGTCCATGGTATACAACAGCTTCTATAAATCCATGCCTGCTACCCACCTCCGTATATTCTTTAGCGAGTACTGCACGCGCTCCGGTATATCCAGATCACTAATGACGTGGTTGTGGCTCTTGATCTTGACGAGCGTGAGGGTGCTGTCGGTGAGGCACAGGTTGTACAGGCCCTGGATGTTACGCGTCGCCCCTAGACCCTTCTTCTGCACGTTCACCTGCCACACGTGCTCTGGAATGGAAGTACGCTTCTGTTATTTTCCATTTTGGGACACATTATGAGAGATCTGAAAGGTATAAAGCACTTTGGGACTGTTTTACTACATGCGCGAGACGCGGGATGGGTTACCCACTTCACAAATTACGTGACATTCAGGTCTGTTTCACCACTACCCGATGCCCTTAAATTCTACAAGTGTCTGGATAAGGCAAACTGGCAGATAAATTCCCTGGTACCTACTGGTGCTCCCAATTTATCAGGCAAATGTTTTAGACTAGCTTTTGCCCGCGACTGCGTCCGCGCGGACCTTCATAAATTATTTCCTTTTTTACTATATTTTTTTATTTACTGCTGCGGCACCTATTGGTCGTAGCGTAATGTTACAATAGCCTTCCTCGATAAATGGACCAAACAACACAAATAGATATTTCAATTCCGGCCCTGTAGTCTCTGAGATTAGCGCGTTCAAACAAACAAACTCTACAGCTTTATATTATTAGTATAGAAGTTATCGATTACTGTCAAAACTTTAATATTAAACTAAAGTTGATGATTTATTATTTCGGCCGCAAGATCAAGGATAATACTAAGCCGCATAATATGCAAGTGTCTTCCACTAGTATTATTGTTTAGCCAAATTAATATGCACATCACTTGGTGTTACGTAACTTATTTTTCTCCATTCGATTCCGTCCCGTGTGATAATTTCCACTGAATAATGCATTATTTTGTTTGCTGCGTGTTATTTTTTTTTTAGTTCACCCGTGTGACATCGTTAAGAATATTATTTGTATGGATGTCCCATTAAAAGTAAACAAACCTCACCTAGTTTTCGTCAGAATCGACAGCAATTGAAGTCATAAGTGAAAAAAAAATTGATAACTAACATTTTGCAACCTTCGAGTATATACTAATTTTTTTCAATAAGATTTTGACAAATCTTGTATTTTACCTATTCCAATATCCAGCTAGTATATCTTGGTGTACATTAAAACTTTTAATTTGGAATAATTTTTCGGTTCCGAAAGCCAAGTCCATTAATGCAAAAATCCGAGAGTTTTTAAAATGTTAGTTATCCGCGTCTTCTACTTATGTCTCCAATTATCTCGATTGTTTCATATACAAGGTGTAACGAAAGTTGTCGATAATACTATAGGGTGTTTGCATTTCATAAATGAAACGGAACACAAAACCTCTAATATTGACGGAAACAATAAACGTTTCCAAAAAAAAAACTTCGCTACTACTTCGTTCTAAAAGCTTCCAATTTAGCTATCGATTTTTTTTTTGACGTATGTGCTTAAACAGAGGCACATAATATTTTCATGAAAAGCGCGAACGCAGTCGCGGGCAACATCTAGTTAGATTATGTTTGTACCACAGTCATAATCGAAATCGTGTTAACCAATCGGAACACTGCAGTCAGCATTGCCCGGGAAATCCCCGTGTTCGTGGAGAGAGCACGTAAGCACTCGTAAACATATCGTAAAAGACGGCTGCATTAAAACGTGAATTAACTTCATGAAGGTAAGGTTCAATATGCCTTAACTTAAGTCAAGTCATAACGTAAACTAGCGCTGCACAAAAATTGTCCAAGCGCTAAGGTTCGACATTCAAAGGCAAGGTGCAAGCAGAATATTGCACATACTGTTGAGTAAATGTGCAAATAGCAATACGCAAATGTTGTTTCTTATTGTACGAGGTTTGTTTGAACGCCCTAATCTCAGGAGCTTAAAGTATAATATATAAATAAGTATGAAAAAAAAGCTAAAAAGTTTGTTTTTTGTTGTTGAGCTTAAAGTATAAAAAATAAATAAGTATAAATAAAATAAAGCAAAAAAGTTTGTTTTTTGTTTGAAGGCGCAAATCTCAGGAGCTTAAAGTATAAAAAATAAATAAGTATAAATAAAATAAACCTAAAAAGTTTTGTTTTTTGTTTGAACGCGCTAATCTCAGGAGCTTAAAGTATAATAACTAAATAAGTATAAATAAAATAAAGCTGAAATGTTTTTTTGAACGCGCTACTCTCAAGGCCGAAATTTTTAAGTTGGTTAAGCTATATAACATCACGCTAAGGCCAGTAGGAGCCGAGTAGTAATCAAAAAGTTTTGTAAAAACGGGATAATTTATGAAGTTTCACGTAGTCGTAGTCGCGGGCAACGGCTAGTATGAGTATAAGCTACAATCTAGTAAACGCCACTCCCATAATGATTCAAGTCAAATTCAAAGAATTTTTATCAACACATTTAAATATTAAACACATTTCCATTAAAATTAATCACAGTTAATTTATCTTTAAGTCCATCTTGTCAAATTCTAGATCGTGAATCATTTCATCAATTTGATGGCAAATTAACAATGATCTAAACAACCGTTAGCCTATCTATACTGGGTGTGTCTGTCTGTTTATAATTTTCGTCAAACTTTTGTGATGTTGGGCACAAATATAGATTAGACTCCAGGGCAGGACAGGCATATTTGCAGTAAAATGATTATGGGTGTGCGAATAACGTTCGATTAAATATTCGAATAATTTGATTTTTGAATCGAATACCATAATTCGATTCCACAATCGAATCGAATAATGATTTTAAATTGCAAAACCGATCGATTGCAAGAGAAGGTTTAATATTTTTCGTTGATTGATTAAAATTTTTTTTTAAGTTTTATTATTTAAGGCTAGGCCGTAGTAAATCGATTTTATGATATTTTTTTTATTAATCGACGACTTTTTGAAAGAAGAATCTGCAAAGTATCCGCAACTTTCTTTACTTCCAAGAAGATTTTTGTCAATTCCTTCTACATCTGTCTAAAGTGAGCGACTTTTTTTCTTTAGCGGGTTATATAATTACTTAAAAACGAAAATCATTGTCATCATAAAGCGTAAAATATCTTATTTTTTTAAATAAAAATTATATATTCTATAACAACTATATTTTTTTAAATAATAATAACGTTTATTAATATGCCAAAAATCTTGTCTAGGTTACCGTGTTGCAGAAGTTTCAGTAACAATTGGTATAAGCTTAGGATTAAAAATCTGGTGGCACGGTTATGTTGATCTCTGACTTCGAAACTATTACAATGTGATATCGGAGCCAGTGATTCTCACGGTTTAGGCGTGCTATACATTAATGTCCCTACAAAAACATCATGTTTTAGTTAAAAATAAAGGTTTGCTACAGCTTCTATAGACATAATTAAAAAAAAACAAAACAATTAAAAAGAAATAAACGCATTCATTTGTTAGGAAAGTTAAATACATGTGTATGCGTGTGTGCGGGTGAATGTGGTAAACCTAGCGCTACTGTGTCTTGGGTACTGACTAGGGGGCACATTATGTGTGTGTGTTTGCGTGTGTATGAGAGTACAGATAGAGCATGCAACCATGTTACTAATGTTCTAATTCTCACTAACTATTCTTCATTTCGTAATTTAAATAAAAAACTAAATCATAAAACATTTTTTATCTGTTTTCACCTATCCCTTTGGCATTTGATAACACTATAACAAATTAAAAAATTTTGAATTATTCGAATTTTTGTTCGAATATTCGAATATCTGTATCTTCCTGCAAAGTAGTAGTTTGTCTATATTACTAACCTGAGCGGTTAATAATTTATATAACCTTCTTTTATTAAAACCTCTAGCTTTTGCATTCGGCTTCACTCTTGTAAGCCTCTTTCGGGAACATGATGTTTTCTGAGGCCCAAAGCGGCTTATGCTATGTTACCCACTTTCCATCGTTTTAACTAAGTCTATGCTAAAAAAAATCAAGTCAATCGGTTGAATTTTTTGGGCGCGAAGAAAGGACAAACACACTTTTCCTATTTATAATAATAATAATGTATAGTTAGATTTAAAATGGCGATTTTAGTCCCGGTGAATGACTGGGGGAAAAGTTGTGGGTGTGAAAATGGGGTAAAATAGGGAACAATAGTCAAATTTTGCAAATGTACTCTAGTCATAGTGGCTTATAAATTCTGTTACATTAACACGCAAACACACATTCGCATTAAAGGACACTGCGTCATCGTGTTGTAAACAACCAACGGCATATGACGAACGTAGTCAACACGTAGCCACGTAGGTACAACGTAGATCGTACGTAGCGAGCTATGACGGAAGTTTCGCTACATTTATCTTATCACATTTATTTTTAAAGCGAAATTTATTTGTGAACCGTTTAAACAATAGTTTCGTGAATGATCGGCTAGTTTTGCCAACAACAACAATGAAAAAAATGAAAAAATGTGGCGCGCCTCATCACTATCTGCGCAAAGCTAAAAGCTCACTTGTAAGCTTACCGCTTTTCCGCCGGCTTTCGATAGCACCTTTCGAGCTACACAACTACAAATCACACCGCCGCCCCGGCGCGGGCGAGACAAAACGTGCGTTAAAAATAAATTTTCGAATTCGGTGCAGTTGTGTACTATAAAAGTCAGAAAAAACTAGTTTCGCCTGATGTATTCAGGAAGTCTGGGCGAGTTGGACTGTAGCCAAGCAGACAGGATAATTATATCCTTACTCCATTCAGTCACCGCATCAGGGGTGTTTAGCCCTGCGTATCTGGAACCTAGGTCACATTGTAAGTGGCTGTTGCCCCCAGTGAAGAACTTACATTTTTTGAGAGTGTAGTAGGCCGCTTTCAAGCAGCAACATGTTTCTACTAAATTTGTCGCCTCCCTACAAGGCTAAGACGGTGCCGCTCAATAGTATAATAATATTAATAATAATAATATTAATATAGTTATACAATAATATTAGTACGAATGTTATTAAAATTTTAATTGCATGTTTGACTGTCTGTCGGTCGGTTAACTTCTCGCTTATTTATTCCAATTTTGAGCCTCCTCACTCACAGGACGAAGCACAGCGCAAGCGCTGTCATACACCGCTTTTCTGCGAGGCCCTAAACCCCAAGTCTTATGAATAAAGTACAGAATGTTTTATGTAACACTTTCTACAATCTACTTAATAAATATAAATGAAATCAGTATCTTGCTCCTAAATCTTTAACTAATGTTTTTAATTGGAAAGATTAAATTTTTTGTTAGTTAACATTGAATAGAGTCCAAGTCCAGTTTTAATAATGCCTGATTACCAAACAGCTTCTTAAAAATAATGCAGATTTCCATTTTTCACAACCAATTTTAAACAATAGGTAAACAGTAACTAACAGAGCTAAATATCAAAATATCTATCTCTTTCTCATCTTGGCAGAATGACAAAGACAGAAATTAACCTAAGAGGACCATATAGCAAACAGATTCCATACTAGATACTATCTATATATTCATACACATATATGTAAAAGCATGTTAAGCCCTTTTCTGTCGCTGTCAGGGGTTTTTTTACTCAGAATTTAGTTCTTATCACATTTCTCAAATTCTAGTTGTAATGATGTTAAATGATAATAATAATTATTTTTTTAACAAAAAATGGAAAACCGACTTTCAAAGAAAAAAACTAAAAAAAAATAAAAATTAACTTCTATAAACTGAAAAGTATGAAATAATATTAGTTCCTCAATAAGGCTTTTACAGAATTTGGCTAAACCTCAACCAGTTATTTCTGGACACAATCTTCGTAATTTTGAAGTCAATACCATGTCCATTTAATCATGAGCTAATCTGAAATCTTTGGGACTGGCACCTTGAATGGCTGGTCAATTTGTATTGAAAACCGTTAATTCTCAATTTTTATTTACTTTTTTCTTTTGTACTAAGTCGAGAGAGGCAAAGACGTAAATAATTAGTTTAGTTCCTTCTTAGTTTTAATTGCAATTATTATTATTAAGCCTTTTATTCCGAATAGTTATTTTCCAGTTGTATGAGAGTTGTTTTATTAGATGAAGTTTATTAATTCTTTGTGCCATGTAATGCCACCGAATTCCTCCAGCACATTCCAGTATTTTCTGTCCTATGCTACCCTTGTCCAGTAGGGTCCAGCAGTTAGCTTTATCTCGACTTCCGATCTCATGGCGGGTTGACCTCTAGTCCTTTTACCGTCTCTTGGATACCACATTATGACTCTCTGACTCCATTTACTTTCTTTGCATCATATGT
The DNA here is from genome assembly GCA_026546445.1 of Cyclargus thomasi. Lineage (NCBI taxonomy): Eukaryota > Metazoa > Arthropoda > Insecta > Lepidoptera > Lycaenidae > Cyclargus > Cyclargus thomasi. The sequence continues at coordinate 53,690 of JAOTAV010000007.1, forward strand.
CCCCGCCGCCAATCGCAATGTTATAGAAAGGGATAAATATATAAACACGTCAATTTGAGCGGGAAAGAGGAGTCGGGTGCCATTCCATGAGAAGGTGCGAGACACAGACAGCTCTATTCAACAAGGCTTTTACAGATATATACCACAGATATATACACATACAGATATATACCACCTTGTTGTCGATAGTAAAGGGGTTAATGGTTTTCTTCTTAATATTTCTAGATATATTATGTACACTCCTTATTATAGTACAATTATTATATTACACTCCTTATTATATTATTATTATAATGTAACTTTTTCTTTTTGTAACAAAATAAAATATCAAGGGTGTTAAAGTTTTGCACCTTCTAAAACCCTATGAATATTGCTGGTTCAGACTGGAAAACAACTTAAATATATATACAATACCTCCAAATCCAAAATATCTTAAGACAAAATTTGGACATTCAAGGCAGTAAAAAAACTCAACCATGCCACTTTACATGTAAAAAAACAATTATGCGTACAATGACTTTACTGTGATTGATGAAAATAATTTAAATATCTAAAGCCATTAACAAAATGTGAAAATTATACAACTTTTTATATACATACATACGTTCATGTCCTCATTTACAAAATAAATAAACAATGATTAATATGAGTAAAAACAGCAACAAGCAAAAAAGATTTGTATCGTGTGACTTAAAATACTATGCAAATGTAAATGTTTAAGCAAAATGTGGGAATCATAAAACCTGAATGAACTTATTTCTTTTGTAAAGTAAGTAAGTAAGGAATCATCCAAAACTACAAAAAATCACTAACCGTTCTTTAGAAGTTGGTTAAAAAGCCTAATTATGAGCTCAACATATGAATGAAATGTTCATAAAAAGTTCCACATATTTGCTAACCATTACGTACAAATGATAGGATGATTGATTACTAAGGTATGTTTACATATTATCATTCACCATGCAGGTCACTGACTTCTTTTATAGTATGTTTCCATAACAGCTACTCCTTATAAGAATACAAGCAATAAAAGACTCTGTGCCATTGAGACAAGCTATACTTTGCTATTATCCTGTAGACATTACAATTAAGAGTCAAAAAATTGCATCATATTTGTGTAATTGTGTAGGAAAATTGATGAATTTGATAAAATATGTATCTAGTGAGCTAAATGTAATGAAGAATAAATATAATTAAAGGTAGAACTATAGATTTTATTTGATTGAACTTCTGTAGACCATATCTATATATTAATATGCAAGTGGAAAACTTTGTACCCATTTTGGGAAAGACACATAGCATGAAATTTCTCCCAGTTATAGCTGATAATGAGGAGATGCATGGAATACCAATATTATCTCAAAATATGCCTTAATCTTGCATATTTTTTATAAATTAAAAAGTTCAATACGCACACTACAATATTTTGACATGACATGATAATCATACAAGAAATAATCTTTTGTTTATGGTTAGTCTGTGTTTTTTTTTATAAAATTGAATGGCTTGGTAATGAGAACTTTATGCCAAATTAAAGTCTATGATTGATTTAAGAATAGATTATACTTTTTTTAAGCTTATCTACATTATGAATTAAAATAATTATGGTTGAATTTTGACCACAGCACGACCTTTAGTTATCATAAATTGGTTGCAGATATACCTAGCAAATATTCCAAAACAGATGCAAAATCTTTTATGTTCAAATAATATTTTAAATATGCTTTTTAATAGACCTTATATTCACAAATTTTATTGACAACTAATATCAATGAAGTTTGGGAAAGTATGAATAAGGAACCTGAAGTACCTACATAATATGAGATTGTTAATGTATAACATAATTATTTCAATTGTTTAATTTATAATTTGTGTATATATTTAACAATAAAGGATACTACTAATTTTAAGTTTGTAATTATTCTAACCTTGTAAGTTGTGTTAACTTTTACAACTTTTAGGGTTTTCAAATTGTTCTCAATGTTTATTTTAAGAAAAACCATAATTTTAACATGATTAAGACACTGTTAATATAAATATTTATTTTATGAACTCTATATATTATTCTGAGTTGTTATTGAAAAATTTAATTGTTACAACAACAAACTTTGCAAGTCAATGTTTCAATAATGCAATTCATAGAAGTACCCCAACCCAATTCCAGTCCAACTTCCCTATCCCTATTCATAATTCCTGTAGCCGTTTCCTTTTTACTACAATGGCCAGTTAACACACTTGCTATGCTTTTATGGGCAACAGCTTTCCATTAGGTTAAGTATTGCCTCTTTTAACCCCTAATAAAAAAAGTACTTACGTATAGGATGCAAAAGCTCCTGACTGGCATCGTCAGAGCGGAACAGCTTAAGGATGGAGGTAAGCCACCCATGGAGGTCCTGCTCATTGTCCGCCACAATACACAGCTGCTCTTCCTTGGTGAAAAGCGCTATCACATGCTTCTGCTTCAGGTCCAGTCGTCTGGTGATGTTGTAGCAGCTCTTGAGCGGTAGCACGCGGCGGGGCGGAGTCCCCGAGCGGAACTTCTTCTCCGACTCGTAGTACTCCAGCCTGGCGGAGCTCTCCGACGTCTCCGCGCGCAGAACGAAATACTTCTTCTTCATCGTCTTCAGCTTCCGAAGGTGGCCCTGGCGCACCACGGCGCCACCCTCCGCGTTCGCGGCCATATCAGGGGTTCTGCATCGGCACTGGCGCGACCGCGACGGATAACCTTGAAGTTGTTTACGACCGACTAGTCGCTAGACTCACCGCCGACGCGACTAAAAATACGTACTATCTCTTTTCGATTGTGCGTAAATAGTAAAACGGCCGACGGTTCTGGCGTAGCAGCACCGCATTAGGCCTAGTCCACCAGGCGCCGTACGATACGCGTCGCCGAAATTACGAATTCGTCCCAGCTAACGACGATAACTTCGCAATTATGCAGTACGAATTCACAAATACAATAACAAATGTTTTTTAATCCATAATTCGGTACGCTAGCTGTTACACTCGGTCATTCACAGATACACGAGTTTAGAAAGAGATAAAATCATTCATAGTAAACGTAATCTGCACGCCCTTCCGTAGGAACGCAGGGCATGGAAGTCACGCCGTGCTCATGCCTTCGCGATCACCAAAACAATCCCTTTGCCACCACACTTTTCACTGTCACTAGAAATTCCTATTAGATGATTATCAAAAACAAAACACACGGACACGTTTTTCTGTTTTGCACTTGATTTATAAATTTCCTGTATTTGCGCGTCGTTTTTTATTGGTTCCTCGCTATTGCGTGTCATTTATTTCGAACGGCGATTACGAGAAAAATAGTACCGTATAGATCGGATACTTTGACTTGAAAATTTAATTTTATGTCAAACTCAATTTTTCGATTTATTTTACAAAACAATAATAATTCCTAAACTTCTCTCAAGTAAATATTTGCAATATTTTGTTTAAATATTTCAAAGCTTAAGAATTGTATTGAGAAATTGAAATTGTATTATGAATTGTAATACACAGATTAAGAATTGACAACATTTTCTACCAAAAAGGTCTATGTGACATAATGGGACGTTTTCTTTCTTTTTTAATTTGATTGCCAAGCAGTTTTCATCGTAGCCGCTAGATGGCGTATGGGTAGACAACTATCGTTGATACCAGCATTAATTGCTACTAAATCGGGGCAAAATATGTAAGACTTCGTACATTTAAATGTTGAAAAGAGTTTTTATTTTGTAATAAATAGATTATAATAGTTATAATAATTATGTATTAATTATTACTGAGGAAAGCAATAGTTCTATTTATTGTATTTAACAAATGTAACAAATCTTTGTTATTTTGGATTTCGCAACATTTTATCTACACTTGTGCACGATAACAAATTATAACTGGTTAGATAATATACTAATATCACACACTAAAAATTCTGATGATAAAATTTGGGGAAAAAGAACGAAAATCCATCATCACTAATGACTCAAGAAGTGTAAAAGTGTCATTGCCGCCAAAAGTCAACTGTCAGTTTGACAATTGTCATATTTGTCAGAGTGTTCTTATACTATTATTAGTACATTGGCCTGAGTTTTATGTCCATATTGGACCAATAGAAAGAAGAATGTAATTTATGGTACTCTGGACAGTACACTGATATTTTTTTAGGAACATGACTTACACTGTCATTATGAAGTTTCAGATTAGCAGGGAACCAATAGTAGCTAATTTCAGATCAGAGGGGAACCAATGGAAAATCTAGAGTTGTCTATCGTTGCGCCACCTAGTATAGATTTGAGAACTAAAATTTAGAAAATGTACCTTAATATTATGAAGATTATATATACGAGAATATAAATGGGTGCACTCGCCTCGTCTAAATTGTCTTTCGGGTGAGGAGTCCTCGCACAAGATTTTCGCCCGAGAGCTCTCAGCAAGGGGGTAAGGCCACCATTAGGATTTAGATTATTCACTTCGTCGCGCCTGTCAGTCTCTTGCGAGAGTCTCGCCACGAAACTCGCACCCGAAAGCTCTCGGCGAGAGTGTACAGACCTCATCTATATATATAAAAATAAAATAACAGTCCTGACTGACTGACTGATTCATATTCGAGAAGGAGTGTTTTATTGGGTAGATTAGGTTTCTCTCTACTCCCTATTTACCCCTAAGAGGGTGAAAAGGGGTTTAAAGTTTCTATAAATTTTTCTACGCAAGTTCGTCATTTCTTAAGTTAAAGACCTAACATTTTGTTTCTGAGCTGCTGATTCAAAATGAATGTATACGTGTTTAAGCGTTTTATGAAATTTTACTCCAGAGGGTAAAATAGGGGTTGAAAGTTTGTATAAAAAAATAGGTAAAGTCGGTTTACAGACGATAGTTAAACATGACGTGTGCCTCTTTGTCGCTCGTTCCGCGCTCTCACTTGCACTCCAAGCCTTAAACGGAACGTCTCAGAGCGAGGTAATGCCCCATGAGTCATGTTTTTTCGTGCGTGCAGCCAGCTCTATCGAATTATAAGACGTTGTCACGTCAAAATACTTAATAATGCGAATGAAGCCGTGGAAAAAGCTAGTTATGTATAAAACTGTCAATATAATTGAAACTAATTTATCGGGACTTAGCGTGACTTACATTAGTAGTAATGAAGAGTGTAATAGCATCACTACTAATATGAGTCGCGTTTTATGGAATAATTATAATAATATCTCTGGACACTTTACACCGCGTCAGTCTGGTCCCGTGTTAAGTACCCGCGGGACTTGTGTTACCGGTACCAGAGACCGGTAACGTATTTGAAAAATGTATACTATACTCAAATTTAAGATTTTTATTATATCATGTATATATTAATTTAATACACATTCAAGACCCAAACCTGCGACACCCCAGATTAATTTACTAATAGACGAGAGTCGAAAAAATTCCACCTGCTACTTTTTACTGTTATACAACGTGAAAAGTTTACTACCCCGCGATCTTGATGAGTGGCACTACTTTTCGCGTAACTTTCTGCCTTGCGCAGTAAAACTCTGAAATGAATTGCTAACGCCAGCTATATTTCTAGACCATTACGACCTGACAATCTTCAAAAAGACATGATATTTTTGCGAATGTCTATGGGTGACGGTTATTGCTTATTATCAGGTAACCCGTTTGCCCCTTTATTTTAAAAAATAATCATTTCATAAGAAAGAAATCAGTATCTCAAATTTTTGGCCATGCTCTTAGGTACTTACCGCTACACGGGGCGTAGCTTAGGTACATAATTTGATTGAAAAACCAATAAGTATTAGAAAGGGAGCCCAAGAGGGGAATTTTGAATTTTATTAGAGCGCGTCAGATTAAGCTAGTGTAGGCTTTCTACATGTCTCTGGTTATCATGGTATGAAAAAAAAAATAGATTTTTTAGTTAGTTCGGTTCTTAAAAAGTTATTTTAAGTACCGGAATGTTACCTAAAGTGTCAAATTAAAATAGGGAGTGTTAAAAATACACCAAAGAACACTTTTATATAAAGCACTAATGATTTAATTGTAAGCTAAGCCTGTTATAACATAGAACAACAAAGCCTCATATTTTCATGATCAAACTTCTAAGATATTTTATATCACATTCAACTAAACGTTTTAAGCATTGCGGTCTAAAATTGTTCAATGTAAATAATCTTCAATAAATGGGACTATTGCTGTCATCAGGAAAAACTAAGACATCATTATAATAACTATTTTAATCTATTTATTACTCTTTTCTATATTTAAATGTTTGAAGTTTTTATTACATATATATTTTACATATTTTCCCCCGATTTCGTGGCAATTAATGCTGGTATCAACGATACTTGTCTACCCATATGCCATCTAGCGGCGACGACGAAAACTGTTTGACGGTAAATTAAAATAGAAAGAAAACGTCCCATTCATACATTAGTTCGGGAGGACTAATACTGCGATAGATAATGAGAATACAGTTTCCGTTCTTATAAATATATTATGTAATGGAGGCAGTACACTCTCGTCGAGACACAGCGAGAGCGCAAGTCGCAACCGGGAGTCTGAGAGCTGTCGTCTTCCATACCGGTTTAGTACTTTTAGCTTAGTATATCAGCGAAAAACATACATGTTCTGTTTTTTAGGATGTGAAGGGGTCCAATTATCTAGCAGAGGTCACATTACCACCTTTTGCTTGTATTATAATAAGTTGTTATTATAATAATACGTTTGTGTATGTTCATATTCAATACAAGGACTAAGGAGATTGGAGAACCTCGTTTTGTTATGCATGAGTATCCGAACGATCATTATTTAATGTGGCAACAATGTCCGTCCTCTTTTGTGACCGTCGCCGTCACTCATTCACTCATTTGCTAAAAAAGGTAGAGAACATAAACGGGAAATGTTGGCAATTTACAACTGATAATATACGTGTAACGGTTTTAGCTCTAAAATGTTTGATTAAGTATTAAAATCGCGGCCGATTACGCATACGGTGTAAGGATATTGAGTGGAATTAGGTGTTTATATGTTTACATAGTCAGAACTTCTGCTGATGAATTCAGGTGTCATGAAAACCTACTCGTAGAGAAAGGAGAGTTTGTGTAGCTTATGTTTTTTTGTGGCTCCAGTTCGTGATAGTGTTATTGGCGACGATACATTCAACATTTGGTTAAGGAGAGTGACCTGTTAATAAAGTAACTATTGTTTCAAAATTGGTTCTATGTAAACACAACGGCTTGGCGAATTTTGCAACCATCACTAGAGCGTGAAAACCGTGTCAGGCTCGTATCCTCAGAGTTAACACTTACATAGGTACAGTCACTGCTAAGTGCTATTATAAACAAAATGGGTGAATAATTTCAACAAAAAAGGTATATTGTTTTCATAACATTCTTATGTGGTGTTAATTGTATGTTATATTAATAATCACATTTCTTTTAGACATATTATGGCATCAGGTACATCATCATTAGAAAGCAATGGAAGCAATGGTAAGATATTTTATTATAATGATTGTACTAATTAGTTATTTATTGTTCAATACATTGCGCATTTATAGATTTATAAAAATAAAACAACTTGCGGCAAAATCTACAAAGACTTCATCTGGACAAAATGAAATGTGGACAAAAAGAATAGTATAATACATACTTAAGATATAATAGGGTAGTTGACACTTTTGCCAAACTAGGTCATTTTATTTCTAATCACTTTTCAGCAATTATTTGATTTCCTCAAAATAACCTTACTAAACAGTCATAAAACAATTTAACATTTATGTAATTTGAATGCCCCGCAAAACCCTATGACGGTGGTATATGTGATGTAACTAATCACAAAAGAAACAACTACTTTTAATTTAACTTTTCATTACAAAAAAGGTTTTAAAAATTAATTTTTAATTTTAAAAACTTTCTGAATTTAATAATAAAAAAAAATTAATAATAAATTTTTAAAATATGAAAATGTTACACCACCTTCACCATTGTTTGTTTTGGATTTAGTGATGTCACAGACTCTCATCATGGCAGACAGTGTTTTGGATCACACAATATACAGATTAAAAAAGGGCAATTTTAAAATTTAAATTATAAATTGATGTTGTAATTATATAAACAAAAACCAATATATTTAGCTATTTAATTCATGAAAGTATTATAATGATATACTCTTTTGCTTAGTAGACTTTAACTTATATTGAGGTTTTACTGTATATAACAGTGTTATATACAGTAAAACCTTGATATAAGTTAAAGTCCAAGGGAAATGCAAAATATTTTAAGATAGAGGTTTTTAAGTTACAAAGGCTTAATTTGTCAAGCTTTTATTGTAATTTTTTTTGTACATTTTACAGTACACTCGAATTTAACATTTAGAAAAAAAATTGTAATAATACCTCTTTATAATCTTTCAGAGTCAATATCCCATGGTTACACCAGCAATGAGAGGCATACTAACAGTCAGATATCATCTATTCCACTACCGATTGAGTATGAAGTATTGTCAAATGCACAATGCTACGACAAGCCGAAATACTCCAGTCACACTCATGCTATGAGTGCTCCATACGAGCTGGGCCAGTATGAAGTCATCAACAAGGCCAACGAAAACCTCAAACAGCAGTATGAGAAGGCACTGCACGATTTGAGCCAACTCCGGAAACAACATACAGAAAAATCCAGACGATACGAACATGTCATGAAGGTAATATCAGATAACATAAAAGGGGAATGTTAGAACGAAGGTGCAGATATCTGTTCATTAATTAGACTGCTGAATAGCTTTTAAAACTATATATTATATAGAAGTAATTGTAGCACATTAAGTAGCCTTTTTAACCGATTTCCAAAAACGAGGAGGTTATATGTTCAGCTGTAGATATTTTTTTTTATGTATGTTCAACCATAGCTCCGGCGTTTTTATTATAAATTATTGTCAATCATTATAATAACAGTTCAAGAATAACAACAACAATTATAACGATTATTCTCAAAGTTAACTCCAATTCTATCATAATTTAAAGATCATGTATTGTTTTCAGTTAATGGCAAAATAGCTGTTAAAAGCAGGAAGCAATAATTAGTAGAAAACAGGATTAGTTGTTGTTACATATTTAATGAACATTTAAGTATTGCACTTTATATCTTCCTGAACAAAATATGATGTAATAAGTAGTTCTGTTAGTTCTTATACTCGGCTGACTAGCATTGTGTCTTTAAATGTTTTTTTTTTGTAAAAATACTTTAAAGATAAATGCTATAAAATCATTTTATACGTTGGAAAGTGACATTAGCTACAATCTACGCTATAGGTCCATGTAGGTAAATATTTTTTCAAAAGTGTATTATAATTAAAGACATAAGTGGAAGAAGCAGATAAGTAATATTTTGCAACCATCCAGTTTATTCAAATTTTTTTCCATAAAATGTTGACAAATTTTGTAATTTATTATTTAGCTAGTGTATCTAGCTATACTTTAAACGCACATTATTTTAATTTCAATTAATTTTTTGGGTCCAAAAGCGTTCATTAGCGCAAAAATCCTGAAATTTTTAAAATGTTAGTTATCTGATTCATCCACTTACATCTTCAATTGTAGTTATTATTGTTGCTTTTCTTTTCCTAGCAAAGAGCCTTTTCCTTTTGTAGGGTTTCTTGAATTTATTGTCCGAAAATAGGACATACATAGAGTAAGCACACTTTCCTTATTTTTAGACCAATTTGAAATATCAATTTGTCACTTTTGAAATGATTTGTGATTTGTCAATGTCTGTGTGTGTCAGGAGTTGGAGTATGTCCGCGGTCAGCACCGAGCTGTCATGAACCAGCTGGAGGTGTCTGCGCAGGAGGCCAGCAGTCTCCGTGGGAAGTATGGAGACCTGCTAAATGACAACCAACGGTAACTAGATATTATCTCCTAGATATACGCCCGCAACTCCGTTGTATCAAAATTCGATTAAATTGTGTGAATCGTATATTTTTCCGGGATAAAAATTACCCTACGTTCTTACCCGGACTAAAAGTATGTCCATACTAAATTTCAGCAAAATCGGCTTAGCAGTTAAACTCTTTCGCATTTATAATATTAAAAAGGAAGTATGGATTATGTAGATAATATAGTCAAAACATAGCGGTAGTTTATATATGGGGCTACCTAGTAGAAAGCAACTGTCGTCACCCATGGACATTTGCGACATCCGAAGAGTCGCAAGTGCGTTCCCGGCCTTTATGAGGAAATAGAAATAGGGTATTAGGGATGTTGGGTCACCGGTAAACTCACTCACTGAACGAAACGGAGCATAACGCCGTTTCACTCCAGTTTTCTGTGAGGCCGCGGTATCACTCCGGTCGAGCCGGCCCATTCGAGCCGAAGCATGGCTCTCCCACGGCAATGGGCATCCGTGTTATGTACTCGAGATCGGAATGTCTCATTGTTACACACCTCCACCCGGGCTTGAACCTGCACTCTCTCGAGTGCCAACCAAAAAAGTGGGGTGTCTTACCCACTAGGCTACATACGCTCAAAATTTAACTTAAGCGCCATGTCTTGCATCTATCTATGGTACATATCAGTACTGTCATGTTTTACATCTATCTATGGTACATATCAGTACTGTCATGTTTTACATCTATCTATGGTACATATCAGTACTGTCATGTTTTACATCTATCTATGGTACATATCAGTACTGTCATGTTTTAC
>JAOTAV010000007.1:64476-81148 GCA_026546445.1 Cyclargus thomasi
AAAGCCATGTGACTATTAATTTGAAGGAGACGGTCTAAGCTTTCATTAAAATTTCGTGCTTTTTTGCCAACATAATCCGAAAAGGAATCAGATGATAAATATATTAATAATATTAATATGCGGTATATGTATGCGGCTAATGCGGTATCCCTAGTAATAGTACATACATGCTAAAAAAAGAAAAATGACATTGACATTTACAAAAATGTTTAAAAATTATGAAGTGAACCGCAGAGAAGCTTGTTTGGCTTGTATTTTGCGACAAATTATTATATTTTTGATTAAACAACGCAATTAAATGCGATTGGCTATAAAATATGAGTGAAAAGTTAAAAGAACTAAGGGAGCGTTCCCAAAAACGTAAAAAGCTCCTGGCACAAACGGTAAATTATAAGTTTGTTTGTATAATCCCAACCTCGACATATTAATTACCTATTTACAAAAATTACAAGAAAAACTGAGGAAGTCTTTTGATCTCTACCTTCAAGTGAGAATCAGCAGCTTTCAAAAGTGAGGAAATTCTAACATTTAGTGATTTTCAGCTCGGAGTTTCCAGTGTCAGTGAACTGAGACAGGCCTTGGGAGCCCCTCTTGATGTTCTCCCAAAGAAACCAACTGTATCCGAGTACACAGAGGACAATGAAAAACCCTCATCGAAAGAGCCAGACAGCCTGGTTTATACTGACTCATCTACATTCTTAAAAGTAAGCTACCTCTGATTGCAGCAGCCAAATTACTTCATTAGCTGTTTTAATAACAGTCTAGCCTCGTTACTAAACAGTGCTATTGAACTAGCAGCCAGAATAAGATTCAGCCAATATGTCAGTTACATTTAACAAACAAGCTGAGGCTGTTCAGTGAAAAGGCTAGGTGGTTAATTTAATGGGTAAAAATTAAGGTAACATTTTTACTTCCAGGTTGAGGTTAATTTTGCAGAATATTGTTAAAAATCTTAATTTACTAAACAGTATCATGATGGTTAATAGAACCAGGCGTTATTTTGCGGAAATCCATAATTTACACAGTTGATACTGTTCAGTACTCATAATGTTTGGTTAATAATTACAAGAAGTAACATTAATTTACTTCTACCGTTTACATTGTTATATAGTGAGGTATTAAAGAAATTAATTTATTGGCAGATTATGGACCTTTGTTATTTGCTCAAATAATATCACTTTAATGTTAGTTTTGGGTTATATGAAACCCAACTTTTCTGATAGAATTTTGCTCATATAGCAACATAATGTGATTAATTATCCTTGTTAGTATTAGATACTGTTATATGGAACAGTAAACAAATTTTCACTATAATCATAGACAATTTCTTTATTCCTCTATAAAATATATTTCCAGGGCACACAGTCATCAAATCCGCACAATGACTACTGCCAGCATTTCGTAGACACCGGCCAGAGGCCGCAAAACTTTATCCGTGATGTGGGGCTCGCTGACCGCTTCGAGGAGTATCCCAAGCTGAGAGAACTCATTAAACTAAAGGATGAGCTGATATCTCGCACTGCCACACCACCTATGTACTTAAAATGTGATTTGAAGGTATGGTTGTGTGTATATGTAGATATTTAACTGAAGTTCCATATAATAGGGATCAACTTACATTTGCACAAAGTTGAAGCCAATGCTTCTTGTGTTTGACACCGATCTGTCCTGTTTTTTGACTACAGTGTATTCACGAATTTCTATTTTCTACTATGAAACGATACACATAGACTTTTAGTTGCTATAGTGTCGCGCGTACAATAGCATGTCACTAATACTACTAACAATTGTACTAATGCTCACGAATTGTCTTTGTCTAAATGAATGAAGTGATTTTAATTTAGCTAATTTTTTATATTAAGTGTGACATACACTATTTAAAATGTTATAAATCAATCTGTTAGAAATAATGAGGTAGTTATATATACCCTTACAAATTATTAAGCGTGTGCAAATTTTCAATTTATTACTATTATGCTTTCAGACATTTGATTTAAAGTCAATGGGCAGCAAGTTTGACGTAGTACTCGTAGAGCCGCCGCTCGGCGCGGGCTGGCGCTGGGCCGACGTGCTGGCGCTGGAGCTACATCATCTCGCGCAGCCTCGGTCCTTCGTGTTCCTGTGGTGCGGAAGCTCTGAGGGTGGGTAGGATTTTATGCTAGTGACATTTTTATCCCACTGCTCCAAAAAGGTTAGATTCTTAATAATGTCGAATGAACAATTTTTACTTCAACATTATCTCACAATAATTGCTTTCCCGTGTGAGAATGAATGGGCCGGCTCGACCGGGGTGATACCTCGGCCTCAAAGAAAACTGGCTGGTTTCGTTCAGCGAGTTTACCAGTGGTCCAATTTCTCTAATCCTCCTATCTCTATTCCTATTCTTTCATAAAAAGGCCGGCAACGCACTTGCCACTCTTCGGATGTCACGAGTGTCCATAGGCGACGGTAGTTGCTTTGAATCAGGTAACCCGTCTGATCGTTTGAGTATATACAGAAAGAAAAACAAGAGCTTGTTTGCCTTTTAGGCCGTTTAAGAGTGGAGGCCGTTTCCTAAATTTATACACCATTGTAAGTAATTTAATGCCACAGAATCAATTAATCTGAATAAAAAGCACATCAAAATCAATACACTTCTTTAAAGTCCGTTTATGTTGACTCGCTGAATGACAAACAACCAAACAAACAAATTGACATCTATACCAATGTAATTAGTTATGTCTAATAAACATAATAATTATTTTTTAGGCTTAGACATGGGCAGGGAATGCTTGAAAAAATGGGGCTTTAGGAGGTGTGAGGACATCTGTTGGATCAAGACCAACATCAAAAACCCTGGCCACTCCAAGAACCTCGAACACAATGCTGTCTTCCAGCGAACAAAGGAGCACTGTCTGATGGGCATCAAGGGAACAGTCCGGAGATCAGTGGACGGAGACTTCATACATGCCAATGTGGACATAGATCTAATCATATCAGAGGACCCAGAGTTTGGCAGCACGGAGAAACCCATTGAGATTTTCCACATTATGGAACATTTCTGTTTGGGACGGAGAAGGTAATTTTGATTAATTTTTTATTACCCGACATTTCTAAATACGCCGACTGTGCTCATGTTGATTGCGTTGTCGCTATTTTTTTTCCAACTATTCCTAATTCGGTAAACAGGTAGTGTCTGGCTTAAATTAAGATACTTATGTAATAACTTACAAATAACCAATTCCAGAGTCCACTTGTTCGGCAAAGACTCCACCATCAGACCTGGCTGGGTGACTATAGGCCATGAGCTAACTAACTCTAACTTCAACGCTGATCTCTACGCTTCATACTTCACCGAGGGCCGCGACACTACGGGATGCACGGAGCGTATAGAGGCGCTTCGCCCCAAGAGCCCCCCCGCCACAAACAAGACGCGCCCCCGCGGCAGGGGCGGCTTTAATCGGCGTCCCCGCGGACGCGCCCCTCTCTAGTATTGTAATAAACTTTTGACTATGAAAGTGACTTGATCATTATTTTATAATTTAGCTAGGATCGCAATCTAGATATTATCTTAAAAACTGTCATGGCTAGCTGACCAGGCTTGGAAGATACTAGATCCGTTTGCACATGCTTAGTTTACTCATGAAAATTTGTGTACAAGCGAGATGCACTAGCTTGCTAACCTACTGACACTAGATTGCTAGCCTCGCTCAAAAACTAGACTCTTGTATCCCAGGCACCAGTTAGGACGTCTGTCAGGAAACCTATTCTATAATCTCAAGTTTAGTCGCATTGCTCAGTGGAAATCAAATTTAAAATCGGTCAGTAGCCTATTACAAAATAAGACGTGACATTTTTTAAATCTATATATTAATACGCGAGCGGAAAGCTTTGTACCCCTTTTTACGACAGACGTGTACATGTAAAGGCATGAAATTTCTCCCAGTTATAGTCGATAAAACGCTACGCACACTACAATGCTTTGGACTTGATTTTAAAATGACACGATAATCATAAACGAAATATTTAATCGCTTATGGTTGACGTCTGTTTTTTTTATTAAAATTTAATGACCTGGTAAGCCTTTTGTGCTAAATTGAAGTCTGTCATCGAATTGAGAATAAATTATATTTTTATATAAACTATGGATTTAAATATTATGGTCGAAATTCGACTACAGGGCGACCTCTAGTATCAATAAAATTGCCAACTTAGCAGCTATAATGTAGGAGGGGGTATATGGAAAAATGAAACTTATATACATCAATATATTTTATTTTACATAGGTTGTCTTTAAACCAACTCGACTATTCTGAACTTCATCAAAATATAAAAAAGACAAAACAAAAATATGTTATATGAGATCTTTTACTTACTAAGATAAGAAAAATTTACATATTTTAATTATTGTGGAACTAAGAAATTCCTTACGATTCATTAAAAAAAATGATAATTATAGTATTTGATTAGGACTTCATTTGCACGCCGTCAAATAATCTTAGACCTCGCATTCACGGACCAAATTAAAAAGTAAAACCAATCACAACGAGGCATAGACAAGAGGCGAAGCCGGGACCGAATTTGCTAAACATTAAATTTTAACAGAGAACATTTGCGACTATTTTACAGGATTCCGCGCTAAGCATGCAAGTGGATTGAGTTCATTTTATATACATCACTGAAGCTTTACAAAAATAGGTCAACAAATAAAGTCCCACCAAACTCGTATCTGCTTCCAATTGACATATCTCCGCTGAGCCTATCGAAACACTTTGTCAAATCTTAAATTACATATTAATTCATTTTGTAATCTTTACAAGGCATATTCTCTCATATGACGACGCGGCCGCTACGTCTCGTCGGTGGCGTAAACTTCATTGTAAAATATCTCCAAATGTTAGAGTTCACCTGGAAAGTCGGTGCGTTTGGCTGCGTTTAGACTACGACACAAGTGTCAGACATGAATGGCCTGTTCACACCAGACTTAGACACGACTACACACAGAGGTCGCGGCGACATTAGTGTCACAATATTCACTCGTGTTCATATAGAGGCATTCGATTCAGAGAGTGTCTAGTGTCGTAGTCTAAACGTAAAACTCGCGAGGCGTCCCGACCGCGGCGCGCGCGACACCCTTCAAGTATAATCGTCATAAGATCACATTTTTTTATAAGGCAAACAACAATCTTTAAAGCTAAACCTTTGATGGAAGTGGAAATGGGGATCGAGTTCGAGAACCGATAACGTAACGAATCTCTGGAATGAGGACACGGCAATTATCGCAAATCAACGTTACCGAAATACCGACTTGTGCGGGACCGACAAATCGCTACTTCGCACTAACACGAGACCTCGGACGTCAAATAGATTCTAATAAATAATAGTAACATATCGATCGACCAAATTCAAAAATAAAAAAAAACACGTAATTCACTATATTTACATTTCAATGAAAAAAAAAAACACAATTACATGACAATTTAATTACAGACTAATTAAATGAGACATTTCGAAATTCGTGACAATAATTAGAAAACAATAAATTGGAAGTATACGCGTCACTGGAGTTAGGGACCCTTCGCCCAAAATCCTAGTGTAATCTTAACGAGCCCCTGGGGCTTACAGAGTAGGTACATACAAATTGTCTCTGGTTTGTCGTACTCTGCCGTCTCAAGATGGCGGCCGCACGAGATGACATTTCGCGCGCGATTCTGTGACGTTCCTAACCTAACGCCTAGCCTAGCTTAGTGTAACTTACCGTCCTCGTAGACCATCATTTAGGCTCACCCCTCCTAACCCTATGAACATCAATTGAAAGAAACCTAACAAGTATGGAGACAATATTTAATGGTTAGTTTATAATATATACAATTCCCGCCAATTTTCCACCTATCTAATTTTTTTTTTGCGTTTTTATATTTTTTACGAATTTTGATTGCATCAATACACTTTCGATAGAAGCATCGTTGTCCTATTATTACAGACCATAAAAACAATTAGTTTTTCACATATCGATTCAAATAATGCTGTGTACAAAAATATAGACTAAATAGTAAATAACAGTTAATACATATAAACTTAAATTATGGGCGATGTTCATACAACATACTCATTAACCTTACAAACCTATAACGTCACAGAACTAGCGCAGCGTGACGTCACTACGCGTACACGGCCGCCATTTTACACTGCACCTTTATAAAAAATATTTATAATTTATGGTATTTCAATTTAAATACATTCAAATTGAAATCAATTGCATACTCAATATAGTTGTCGACCAGCGAGAAAGCTTTAGAAACTAGTTATTACAATCTGCATCATCACTTTGAATGTAATAAAATTAAATATCAAATGTAAGATTATATTTGCATTTTACAAGCTATTGATATTTTGCATCTTCTAAAGAGATTATTAACTGCAAATATAGTTTAAAGTTAATTTTTAATATTAACCACCCTTGCCCTAAAGATTTTCAACAATATGTAGATATTCATACCGAAGTTATGTGTTTAGCTGTAGGCCTTGTAGTTGAATAAAGAATAAACCTTCACTCATTCTTAAATAATTAAGTTTTTTGTAAAATGCAAATAACCTACTTGTCAAAATTCGTGTAAGGGCATTGAATTTTCTTAAACCTTCTTAAAAAATAAAAAAAATTACTAAAACAACGTCAGCTGAAGACTAAAACAATTTTTTCTGCAAAATATACCTTGCCTATGGTGTTTCATTAGACACACGTCTCTTTCTAATTCAATATGACTGATAGAGACTACCTAAAATTTGTCTATGCTTTGGCCCTCAGAGAACGTTTTTCTAAGCAAGACGAGAATGTTTGGAGATCTGTTGAATAAAAATACCGTCCATTTTGGACTACGTCGAATCAACTTTTGTGCATTGCATTACAGAATGTGTATTTGTTATGAAAAAAATCGAAAACAATGTATGCTTTCATCCGTTACTCATAAATCTTGGAAGGTAGCAGGTAAAACAGTCAAGTTTTTGTAAAATTCTATGATTATTTTGGATTTAAAACTATATTTAAATAATGCAAAGCACAAAAGTTACTAGGTGGGATATATGCCTCTCCTGGCGGCATGTATTTTTTTAAAATTATTCGTTTCACGGAGTATAGTAAAGGCAAAAGATTCTACGAAAACTTATCAACGCATGAACTAAGAAATAAATGTTGGTTACATGAAATTATCTAGAATCCAGATAATCATTAATAATTTTGCTTCCTTTCGTTAAAGTAGTTTTACAAAAGATTAAAAACTTAAGATTAAAACCAAGGAATATAAAATACGTTCGTAATTTCTGGTCATTGATGAATAAGAGAATATTTGGAATCAATTCTTGATGAATCAATAAAAGCTCTACTGCAGCTTTACTATACTCCAATCGCAATAAAGTAAACTAAACCAAATCAGCCGAGTTATAAAATGTACGCGTTTTGTACTCTCAAATTTCAAGAATCTAACTAAAACGATGTAAAAATCTTGCATTAGAAGAATATTTAGTACATTCATTAAAAATATATTAGTATACAATATACAGGCGATAACAAAATATTTTAAAGCGTTACAGAAAGAGGCGGGTGATACTAGAGAGGGACAGACAGATTGACAGATTTCATACCAACTCCAGCGTTAGATCGCTCTTACCGACCTTTATTTCCAAAACTTTACCTTCTATGTTTCTATTTTATATCGAAGAAGGGTGGGATTTTTGTGATTTACAATTTCCTAAGACATGGAATATTGTCAATGTTATCCAGAGTCCAGACACACCTATTAAAATAAACGACTTTCGAGTCGATGACACTGGCCGTTTTCACTAACAAAATATATATTTAAAATTGGAACATCATTTTAAACTCGACTCGGGGTGACCATAAATTGCGAATCGTGAGCGAGTTCAGTAAAAAAAGTCAAGTTTAAAAACGATCCTCCGTTAAACGAGATAAACCTCAAAGCGACACTTAGCACAGATAAAAAAAAATAATTGAAAAGAAAATCATTTTGCTCGTTCAGTCGTAAGATTTACTTTAAATTACATAATAGACAATATCTCGTGACCAAAGACACGGCAGTATGGCCAAGGTGGAAAACTTTCTGAATGATTTTCGTTTACCATAGAAAGAAAAAAAATTGTCACCTCAAGTGACGTAACAACTAGCTTTGGTCGAGTTTATTAATAAGAGCGCTTGAGGCGTTTTTGTTAACAAACTTCACCAATAAGCGTTGACAACTTTAGGGCAGGTCTATAGTATGTCTAACCAATTCAGCTAGTGTTCCACTTGGAGGCTCCAGCCTACTGCATCATTGACTCAGTCCGCTCACTATCACAATAGTCCGGGCAATGGCACAACCCATCTACGTTACACACACAACACTAATCGTTTAGCAACATCACTAAGTCTTAGTCTTAGCCACTAAGACTCCGGGGAAGAATGTTCGGGAGTTAAGCGGGGGTTTATGTATGGAAGTGTGCTGATCCCATGTGCCACCCTCACAAGTACGTGGATTCACCTGAAAATGGAAAAACCCAGTATAAGCCACGACATCGTATGCCACTGGGCGCATTCGTCCAATACAAAAAAATCAAATCAAACCAGTTTGACATCTGCCAAATTTTTGTCTATGGTTTTTGATCAAATGCGCCCTATATGAAGTATCGGATTTTTTTAAGTTTACGTATCCAATAATTCATATTTTTATGTTAAAATTTCTAAACGCGTAATAAGCAAACGGGGTAAGCGTTTAAAAATTCATGTGGCATGTGTGATGTGTCAATCAGTGCAGTAAGTAAAGTGAATGAGGATGAGAAGGTTAAAAACAGAATATCACTGTGTATAGTGCAATTTTTGAATTTCGACTTAAAGAAAAAAGTGCGAAGCCATAGACAATTTTTTCTAAATTTAAAAACAGAATTAATAAACTGGCGTTCTCAGCAGTAAAAATTGCACTAACAATGTTGCCATACACATAACACATTCCACAAGGTCAGAGGTATGTGAGAACAAATATGTACAAAACGATAATATTTACACATCAACACAGAACCTCCAGAGGTTTCCTGTACGATTTAATCAAATGGACGTAAGCGTAAAAATGTTATATACACAAAGACAGTGCGCCATAAAAACTTAACTGGACCTAATAACAAAATACGCAATATTAAAGCCGCCAGCGAGCGAGGGCCATGAAATAATTCCTAGCATGCCATAGACATTGAAAAACTTTGCATAGAACTGAAAATATCCAAATTTCACATAACACACTAGGAAATTATTTTGAACGTAACTGTAGCGCTATATACATGATAATTTTATAAATTATATTTGAGAATAATCGACAGTGAAGATGATTGATTGTTAATATGATTGATACATGCAAAATTGTCAATGTGTTAAAAGCAATCTGAAAAACCTTAATCATATGTTAAAAATTTCATTAGCAGAAAGTGAATGATATATTATTAAGATAAGTTATATAGCTCTTATGTATAACATTGAGACTTGATGCATGCGCTGGAAAGAAAATCATGCAGTGTGATGTGATAAACAGATAACATGCATATATAGTTAGTGTTAGAGCATATACCATCGCCGACGACCAATACAATCTCTCTATGAGTTTATTTAATTTCTATAAGTTGAAACTTGAAATTGGCATTGTAGTCTTTTATTTACGTACATCATATTTTAAATTGTGTGCTATACGTTTTCCTAATAAAAACCAAATAAAGTAAAATAATAGATGAAATAAACAATCAATGTCTCATTTCGTTCTATTCTCTATATCAGATTGCAGTATGTCTCCAAATATTAATTTAACAAGCCTCAAAATACACGAAATTTTGGTTGCTTCATCAAAGTCTAAGATGGCTTGCACATTCTCACGGCATGCGGCCGCGTTCGAGACAAATTTAAATAAAACGCCGATTTGTTAAGTAGAGACCAATGGGACAAAAAGATTCGTTTAAAGGATGACCGGATTATGACATATCATGTTATTAGATAGGTATTTTAATATACTAGAATAGTTACTTCAGGAGCTCATTTTAAATCACTGTGTGAAAAAACTTAGATGGGCCGATTTTTCTAGATATTAATATAGTATATGTCACTCGGTGATAAAGTGGCGTTCTAATGGTAATTTTTTTTAAATAGGATCATTACTTTTTGAGTTAATTCGTAACAAACTTATAAATATTCGTAAAATACAAAAATACAAATCTTTTCTCTATAATAAATATTTAATATGTACGTACAGATTTGTAATAGATACTTTAGTTAAAAATAAACGAGTTTTTCCCAGCACTTTGACGTCGTAGAAAAAAAAAATTTTTTTTTTCACTGTGAGAAATTGTCTATAAAAAAAATTTGTTTTTTTATAGGGGCATAACTTTATTTACACAGCGATTTGAAATGAGCTCCCATAGTAACTATTGCAATATAATTAAATACCTATCTAATGTCATATGTCACGTCGTTATTCGTCTCTGGACCGTTTTGTCCGGTCCTCCTTTTATTTGAGTATCTGTCGGCCGCGGTCTCGCTGCGAGGATCGAGAAGCGGCCACTTATATACATCCGGCCGTACATCATCCAAATTTTAGAGTGCCGGGTGCGATATATTTTTTTTGACATGCGACAGTGAACGCGTTTCGCGTATACTAGGATTTTATACGGGATTTGTATACTGGGGGAAATTGAAAGCCAGTTGACGGACCTAAGTCATTTGATCGGAAATGTCAATTTCATGTAAGTCGGCTGAGTTTGACAAAGCCCGACTAAATTACTTAGAGATCCACGATCCGTATATGTTTCAACCTCTCCGGTTGTACGTGACCGTGAGCATCGCTAGGTGGCGCTGTAAAAATCCCATATAAAAATCCTAATAAACGCGAAACGCTTTCACTGTCGAATGTCAAAAAATCTCGCACTCGGCACTCTGACCAAAGAAGATGCCGGACGCCTCGCTGGTACGCTGTTCATATCGTTGTTAGCGTATTCCGGCCGAAATGTCTGATAAGTTTTGATATGGTATCTGACCTGCTTGGGAATGTTTCTGAACGGAAATCCGCGTAACCTGCGGACTCAAACCGCGACCGTACGATACGAGATTTCATATTTCTCGTACGTTAGGTACGACGCATATCTGGCAGTCCGAATATTTCTGATCAGAAATTCCGATGGAACCGTCTAGATTAAGTGACGTCGGCGATGGTAAACTCGTGCTTGGATCATGCATAGACAAGGAAGAGTTTTGGCGCTATATTTACGTGTTGTTCGTGTCTGGCGACAACGGACGGTAGCGGCCCACGCGCTCGCACCCAGCGCCTGCGGACGACCAGCGACGTCAACATACACTATCCGTACTAATATTATAAACAGCGTGTCTGTCTGTCTGTCAGTCACCTCTTCACGTCTTTTACACACTGAGGCTTTGACCAAAACTTCTTGTTCATACCCATCATCCATAGACTTACAATTATAAATAAGAAAGCCTGTTCGTTACCTCTTCACGCCCAAACCGCTAAACCGATTCTGTTAAAATTTGGGAGATACTTTGACTCCCGAGGAAGGACATAGAATATATTTCGTCCTGGAGAAATGTACGGTTCTTGCGCAATCACCCAGCACGCTATACATATGCTTAACGTCAATCATACAAGTGCTTCCTACAGAATAGAATAGCAGATTGACGAAGAAAAACCGTCACGTCCCCTATTCATCCTACTTCTACGATGGCAACGCCAAGTCTGCTGCTAGGCGTAGGTACTCAGAGAGTAAACATTTATAGCATTCTCCCTAAAGAGCGTACTTGTTCCGTTGTTGTCCTTTTCGTTTTTAAAGAATCTTTGATCATAAGTCTTGTATGCGTAATCAAAAAATTTCGTGAAGAATGATAGTTTAAAAATCTGTTACTATGTTTGAAACAGCGTATCTCGGCCTTCGATCACATATTACCAAGATGCACAGATCCCTTCAAAATTTAGTAAAATAATAGCACCAAGACTATCTGACATAAAACAACTTAAATCAAGTGAAGTCAGAAAAAAAAATAATTTAATGATTTAAAGCCCACAATCGTAAAAAAATTTAATCTCGCGTTCTCGGAGCGAAACAGGGCATTATGCGCGGTTTTGCCGGTGCCAATTTTTAGACGGCAACGGTGGTGAATCTTCATAATATATTTTGATCGAAGATCTTTGGCACTAAACTTCATATGACATGTCATAATTTCATATGACAACATGTCATAATTTCTATGCCACGATACCTTAGTACCACCAAACATATTTGTAGAATTTAGCTATTGCTTAAATCGATGCCTTACTGTCTCATAGGTTACAATTCACTTATCAAATAACCTCATATCTAGTTTTGTACAATTGCTAAGAAAAAAAATATCATCAGTTTTTTTTTTTTTTTAAATGTCGCCATTTTTAAGATACGAGGTTGAGGCAGTAAGGCATCGAAATGTAGATTAATGTTTTCAACAAACCTTGCTTATATTATATCGATTTATCGTTTTCTATTCAGAAAGTTTCCGTCTTGTGGCAAGTATTTCCGGTCATGCTGTAAAGCAATTTCTATCACGCCCCCACCACATTATGAAGCTAAATTACGTTGCTAAGTTGGACACATGCAGTGAAGCTGACTGGCTTTTATGATCCGAAATGTCTAACGGGAAAAATAGATCTTTTACAAGCACAGAACATAGATATTTTGAATAAAAAAAAAAATTTCCGATCCGCCTTCATTTATAAAAAAAACCTTCATTGATTCAATTTCTTTTTAAATACTCACTTCCATACGCTTATCAACTTGAGGCTGTGGGTTCGATTCGATCGAAATTAGATCTATTTTCAGTGCTCGAAATTTTTCGGTCTCTCAAAATCCGCTCTCTTAACCAGTCATAATCTATAACTCACTAGCTCATGTATTTTCGATATCAGTAGACATTATCGATTCCGAGTAACATACTGTAAAATCCGCCATTTTAATTTTTTAATGTACCGAATGTCACTTGCGCTATCAAGACGAATCTAACGATACCTCGTCAAAATCCGTCAAGCCGTATAGGCTGCAAAGCGTGCCAAACGTACTCTCGAACATAACCATTTACAAATGGACCGGCTCGACCGGAGTGAAACCACGGCCTCACAGAAAAACTGGCGTGAAACGGCGTCGTGCTGTGTTTCGTTCAGTGAGTGAGTATACCGGTGGCCCAACTTCCCTAATCCCCTATCCCTATTTCCGTTCCCGATTTCCTCATAAATGGCCGGCAACGCACTTGCGACTCTTCGGATGTCGCGAGTGTCCATGGGCGACGGCAGTTGCTTTGCATCGGGTAACCCGTCTGCTCGCTTGCCCCCTAAATATCATAAAAAAAAATAACCCTCCTGGCGCAGTCGGGTCAAAATCTGTGAATAAATTTTATAGATGCCATTTGCTAAGTGTTAGTTACTCTTCAACTCGTGTCTTCATTTATTGTAGGCGTCAAAATGACGAGACGAGAAAAATAGAGATCAAATAGACTGCCACCGAGACGTAGCAACGCGTCTTACAAACATAAAAACTTCTGCGTTAAAAATGATAAATTAGTCAGGTATCTAAGGCTCCATTCTTCTAGCTTTACGGGGTGTTAAAAACAAGGCGATATTACTTGAGTATCGACAACTTCATAACCTTCATATAAAAAGAAAATAATTTGCCGTTTCAGTGTTTCAGACGTTAAACGTTTCCCCGCGACGGGTGGCCACATATAACGCATATCATTAAAGCCTGTTGCCAAGAACTAAAACAACAATTTTAAAAGTCAGACACGATAACAAAATTCCTAGAAGAATATCTGTAGCCGTACTAATCACTGTTTCGCAGTGGCGAAGTCCGTCTCTATCGCACGCGCAGCCGTCCCGCTCGCACGCACCTGTGTCCTACGTGACGTAGGGGCTATATCCTCAATAACTGTTACGTAGCAACTAAGCCTTAGAAGTCAGACACGATTCGAAAGCCCGTAAGTCCACCTAGCAATCACTTTTTCTTCCTATACCGCGCGAAGTCTCGCCAGGGGGCGCGCACTTGCGATCGTCCGTTTCGCTTGCACGCGCAGCTGTCCCGCTCGCACGTACCGGAGTCCCAGGTGGCGTCGGGCTCGGTGTCGGGCTCGGAGCAGCTGTCGGTCGAGGAGGGGGGGTCGGGGGAGGCGGCCGCGCGACCGCCGAACGTCGACGACGCCGGCTGCTTCTGAACTATTAACTCCACCTGTGTATAAATAAATTTATTTCTTCAAATAACCATTAAAGAAAGAACTCGGTTGTGCGCGTGGCCCTTTGTGTGGGTAAGCCTTGTTTACTCGGATAACGCCTGCTGCGTCACTGCCACATGAATTAAAGTTGTGTATTTACGAGCGCACACACACATTGAGCAGCGCACACATATGAGTTGAACTGTCTATACATTATAACATAAGGCCTCCCCATTAAGTTAATAATTGTGTAGGGAAAGTAAATTTGATGCTTTATATTATTACAAGAGAGTGTACAAAAAAATTATAGACTTATGGCAACTTTCTGGTTCTTTAATATTTTACAAATAAATGGTAAAGTACTTACTTTAAAGTCTGGCGTGAATATTTTGTGTTGCTTGTCTTTGTGTGCGTCGTCCAGCTGCCATTTGCTGAGCGTTAGCTTGAAAGTTTCTAGATTGGGACCTGAAATTATAAAAACTTATTACACTTCCTATAAAAACTAGACAAAAATCAGTATATAGGTATACTACAGATAAATTACAAACTTTTACGTCAAACTTAGAAAAAAATAGCGTACATTACGCATTTTAGCGTACACGTGTACGCAGTGTCTGCATAAAAAAATTACGTGCGCTTGTAAGCACGCTCAGCCACAGTAACGCTACTACAATCAAGGTACAATCAGAGTTTTCCAATACAACTAAATCACGTTCCAAATCATTAATACACTTCAACATAATACGCCAAGCGCGCCACTGACGAATAACGGTTCGGTTTTACAGAATACGTCACTAGAAGTTCTTGCGTGTATACGTAAATGTCCGTGGTCTAATGGGTAAGACCTTTGGTTCGCACTCGAGAGGGTGCAGGTTCGAACCCCAGTGGAGGCGTGTACCAATGAGACACTTTCCGACCTCGAGTACATAATACGGATGCTCATTGTCGTGGGAGAGCCATGCTTTGGCACGAATGGGCCGGCTCGACCGGAGTGATACCACGACCTCACAGAAAACTCGCGTGAAACGGCGCTATGCTGTGTTTCGTTCAGTGAATAAGTTTACCGGTGGCCCAACTTCCCTAATCTTCTATCCCTATTCCCTCATAAATGACAGGTAACGCACTTGCGACTCTTAGGATGTTGCGAGTGTCCATGGGCGAAGGCAGTTGCTTTCCATCAGGTAACACGTCCGCTCGTTTGCCTTCTAAATATCACTAAAAAAATGTATCAGGATTCCTTCATATACGCACGTTTACACGTAATGTTGACGTACAAACTTACGTGCATGTATACGCAATTTTTGCATGCTCACGTGCGTACACGCACTCCGACACTTACTGTCTACTGGCGCGGGCACGGGCTGCGCCCCAACGGCCGCGCTGACGAAGAACGTGTTGAACCAGAAGTGGAAAAGCCGCTCCTTGCGCTTCATCATCTTCGGTTTACAGAACACGTCGACTCTCACGTCGCCCGCTAGCGGCGTGCACGCGGCCGCACACACCCGCGCCGAACCGCCCTCCTCGCGACGCGCCTCCACGCAGCCCAGTGACCACTGAAAATAGTTATCGTATTTGTAAGTACCCAGCTCTGTGATCTTGATATAAGAATATATCCATACTAATATTATAAATGGGAAAGTAACAAACTTTTTGTTCTTTCTTCACGCTCCAACGGCGCTACCAATCAATTAGATTTTGGCATATACATAGTTAAAGGATGCAGAGTTACATGAGCGGTCATGAGCAGTTCTGGGATGTGGACTCCACGCAGGTGTGACAAAATCTTGACTTCTGGAGCGAGGGTCCTGTCATCTGCTGCGATGGTCTGCGTGTAGTTAGTCGAAATCAGTTGCGCGCGCGGTCCTATGTGTGGGTTACGCTTGTTTACTCGGGCGACGCATGCGCGCTACTGCCACACCAGTTAAAGTTGTGTATTCACAAGCGCACGCACTCACAGGGCCGCACGCACGACTGAGTTGATCTATCTGATCTACCTTGTGTTGAGGCAGTGCCTGGGTCACGGTGACCTCTAGCGCGCACTGGCCGCCGTTGAGTATGGGCGGCGGGGTCATCACCAGTTCCCGGATGTGGACTCTCGTGGGCGTGTACTGTAGTCTCGTGCGCACCAGCGCCGCGTAGTACTCTACGTACCGCCGCTGGGACGGTATGGTAACGCCTGGAACGAGACAGACGTATTATAGGCGAGAGGAAAGAAAGGGACAGAAAACTCTGGACTCGAGATGGTAATGAAGAGGGTTTAAGATGAACTAGGAGCGTAGGTTCGAGTTTTGCTAATGTCTTATTTTTTCAGTTTTTTTGACTTCATCACGACGACCTCTGTGGTGCAGTGGTTGAACTTTGGTAGCTCATGCCGGAGGTCGCGGGTTCGAATCCCGCCGACGGAACAAAAAGTTTTTCAATGTTCCTGGGTCA
>JAOTAV010000007.1:81248-95773 GCA_026546445.1 Cyclargus thomasi
TCTCAGACCTACTGAATATGCATGCAAAATTTGGTTAAAATCGGTAAAGCCGTTTCGGAGGAGTACGAAGACAAATAAAAGTATATTTATTTTCCTATATTATTCATAGCGTTTGGTGTCCCACTGCTGGGCAAAAGCCTCCCCTCTTTCCTTCCACTTTCCTATACTATATTGAAAATCTGCCGTGGGAGAGCCACGAAAGGGCCGGCTCGACCGGAGTGATACCACGACCTTACAGAAAATTGGCGTGAAACGGCGTTGTGCTGTGTTTCGTTCAGTGAGTGAGTTTACCGATGGCCCGACCCTCCCTAATCCCCCTATCCCTATTCTCATCCCCTATTCCCTTGTAAAGATCGGTAACGCGGCTCTTCGAATGTCACGAGTGTCCATGGCCGACAGAAGTTGCTTTTATCAGGCGGCGACCCGTGTGCTCGCTTGCTCCCTTTATATCATTAAAAAAAAACATATTTAGATGCAGTTTCAGCGGGGAAATAGTAATTGTGTACTGATAAAGATAATTGGTCAAGAGGTCGTTGAACCGTGATAATTTTTCAGCAACTAGGATCTCATTATCGCCCGCTTATTATGCAAAACGCGCAATCATTTTAATAAGCACTTAATTTTCAGTTAATCGTTAAAGTTTCATAGCGGAACGACGAATTAATAGTTCTCCCATGAGTTTGAAGCAATACTTTGTATTTGTCGAAACTCGGTACGTAATTTTTTAGTATGCCTATTTTAGTTCAGCAAGTGACCGCTAGAGACGCTGTAAAATTTTGCCATTCTATAAAATTGACGTAGTCGCTATCCAGTGTCGAGAAATACTATTGCTTCAAACTCATGGTAATACAAGCCAAGGATACTCTTTGAATCTATATTAATATTATAAATAGGAAAGTAACAAACGTACACAGTTTGTTTATATGTTTGTTTGTTCGATTGTCCTACTTTAACGTCCTAAGGAGCAACCAATCGACTTGATTTTTGGGATAGACCTAATTTCTTTCAGAAAGAATTCCAAGCGAGCGAAGGCGCGGGAAAAAGCCAGGATTGTCATATTTTAAAGTATTATTTGTACTTCGAAAGGGAGAAAGTTGATAGGTATAGCGAAAGAGCTGGACGCTTTCAAGTGCTAGAGATATTATGTCACAATAATATGTTACTATAGAACCTAGAGGCATACGCCAAAGAAATAGATGGAATTTAATTAATTAAAATTGAATAAATGATGAAGCATTATTAACCTTCTATTTTCAGCATTTTAGATTGTGTAGTCACAGATGAAGATGATTGGAAAGGACATCTTATCAGTGTTAAATAGTAATCCCTTTTAAGTGTACTAAAGCACAAGAAACATACTGTAGTTGATAACAAATTTTATCTTAATAAATAATTCTTGTGTATGTGTGTTTGTCACTGAACTCTTCCCAACAACTGGACTGGATTCTGATGTATTTATTTAGGTAATAAGATTTGAGAATGGTTAAGATTTACAAATTATTTTGGCAGAACATGGTCTGTTGGGTCAGGTCATTACATATAAATAGGACACCATCAAGTGTCAAATTGTCAATTGAGTTATTACTAGTGCTAACAAATGCTCTCAACAAAAGAAAAACTGAATGTAACATAGTTAAAATATATTCTCTATAAATGAAACATGAATAAACTTACATAATGCACCACATATTTTCAGATATAAAATACTAAATGCAGAAATGATAATGTGCATTAAATTATGATAATAAACTGCTATCCGCTTGCTAATAAGATTTAAATATTTAATCATTGCTATTACATTTACTGAGCTGTTAGCAATCTACAGTATCTCATTGTTGTACATAATAATAATTATTGTACCATCAAGGAAACACATTTGTGGATGGCACCCCTACTGCTTACATTGTTTGCTTATACTAATGATAAATGCGAAAATGAATCTGTCAGTCTGTTACTTCCTCAGGCTAAAATAGCATAACCAATTTTGTCGAAACTTAGGACATAGGATACTTTTTATTCCCGAAAAATATATGGTTCCAGCATGATAAACAAAATTTTTGACAAAATTTTAGTTTTCATAATTATAGATCTATGTCAGTTGTGATTTTCTGGGTTTGTAATAATGTTATGAAATTACTTAGATCTGCGATTTGACTGTGAATCAGATTCTCTGACAGTTTCTTGTTCGTAATGGCCATTGGTTATACCGCATTTGACGACCTCTGTAACTCAGTTGGTAAGCATGTTGGTAGCTTATGCTGGGGGTCATGGGTTCAAATTCCACCAATGGAGCAAAAAGTTTTTCAATGTTCCTGGTTTTTGGATATGTATTAAATGTGTCTCATATAATAAAAATCTTAGATATGTGTTTAGTATAAAAGTATTAAATAAAATTATTTCTGGTGTCTGATACCCATAACATGCCTTGCGGGTCCCAAGGCAGTGGTGGGAATGTGTGGTGGGCCAAAGCCCGTTAAAAAAATGATACCCATAACACAAGTACCTTGGGCGCTTAGTACCGGACCAAACTGACATGGTGTGAAGCGTCCATAGGTAGTATTATTATTATGTCCTAATGAAATATATCCCTAATAGTTAGAAAGTATATTATATTAAAACTATATTCTTGTAAGACTATTCAACAGAATCTGCCTACTGATATTTATGTAAGTAAAGTCACATAAGTGACATTGACAATCTATTTCTGGCTAAACCCATTTAGTTACACACTTTGTGGTCTCATCAAATTATTTGTATATTAGTAGCTGACCTGGCTGACATTGTTTTGCCATATTATTTGAAGGTATACCTTTATCACTTATACCAGGGTAACACGAGGCCAGCTTTTCAAGCCAGGATAGCAAATTAGTGTCTGTGAGGAAGCGGGCTCATATTTCTGGCTTTGTCTAATTCTCCTACTTTAGAATCCTATAGTAGATTCCTAATCTATGAAATATGCATATAAAATTTGGTGAAAATTAATAAAGCCTTTTTAGCTATATTAATTCACATGTACTGTACAAAATTTAATTATAAAACAATTTCTTTTCATAATAACATCAAAATGATTATTACATCATAGTGGGTAAGGAAAATCATTAATTGGTTAGAAACTAATTAAATCATTGGCCTTGATTGTTAGTTAATGATCGGTTGTTTGAATATGCTGATTCTTCTTAAGCCATCTGTTGCCAGAGACATATTAAATATTGTATTTCTAACCTACATAGACAGGTAGCACTAGGTTGGTAATGGAGAAGGAATATCAATAGAGTCACTTAGACTTATGATGTCTAAGGTCAGGTCTTGAATATGATTTTCCAATTCATTTTAAAATAGCTGCTTTAAATTAATGGATTGTGTCTACCAGTCACAGGAGAATTATCTTAATGGACAGGTTATTAATTATACTCATTTTAGGGTTACTTCTTAATACCTACATAGCTTTTGACCATATAATAATAAATTAATGATGCAATAAAATTTTATATTGTTCTTAGGAAAATCTAAAATATTGGGGTTCGAGGATATTAGACAGATAACATGATTATATTATTGTAGTCATGTTCTTTCAATACATCATAAAAATCTCAAGATTTGTTTAAATCCCATAAATTGTAAAATATGGCAACACACTACACAACCAATAAAAATTGAAAATAATATGTGTGAAAAATGCTATGTTTGTAAACATTAAAGACCTGCAATGCAAATTGGGTTATTTTGGATGTACTTCTTATTTGCAGTTTTAAATTTGTAGGCATTTTGGAATGTTTAATAATTTAATAATTATATATTTTGGAATAGAAGCAAGTAGGAGAGATACTCTTAACATCTCAACAGTGCATTTTATAATGACACTTTATAGGGATAAGCTCACATTATTATTTATTCAGCTTGTGGCCTAATATGGCCTTGTAACATTGTGATTCCTAATTAGTGTTATCAAAGTTATAGAGAAAGTTGCAACAACAGACTTTCCTGCACTATCACAAATCATTACACGGACCCAAACTACCAGTCCTGTACTTCAAACGATGGTTATCATTAGGCTCAACAATGATTGTTAGTTTCTAAGTGTCATACATATATATATTCTATGCATGTATGTATGTCACCAGTTGTTGCTATGTGAGATATTATCAGCTACGAACTTATCTATCACGATTTTTTTCTTATAATAGAGGATTCGAAAATCGAATATCCGTAAATGTACCGCCGTTAGCGACGTTCGCAGTTCCTACCTACGGGAATATCGAACGCGCGACGTAATTGAAATTATCTAAGTGTGTCTCGCGTTATAACCTCAAATAGATCGCGGGTCGAACGTACGAAAGCATACAGGTTATAGAGCGAGTGCCCTTGAGAGTTGTAAGGATGCTCGACCGAACTAGCGGCGGTCCCGGTGGCCGAGCCTCCCGCTCCGCACTCTGCGCTCCTTCGATCACTCTACTCACCTCCGGCGGGCCACAATAACTCCTCCTGCACTACACGAAAAGGATACACGCTAAGTCCAAATTGAAGCCGTCCTTCATGTAACGTTTTCGGCGCTTGCTCACTATACCCTTCAGGGGGTTGGTCATCTTGATGTTGGATATGGAGTTGGCCATGGCTGTCAAGGCAAAGCGTCGCGGTAGCAACTCCGCCGCCGCGCCCTTAGGACCGCCCGCTCCCGGCACCCAACGTTTCTCGGGTGCCTTTCGCTCGCGGCGCCGGCAGCTCACGCAGATACCCATAAAACCTCCGGCGCTCGCATGGGGCCGGCGGAGCGCGAGCGGACGCCGCGACCGCCCGATCAGCTCGCGCCCGCCATACCTTGACACTCGGCCCGCTCAGCTCGACGGACCGCTGAGCTTTCGTAGCTTCGCACGTTCCGCACTCTCCACACACTACACCGCACCGAGGCCAACCTGACGCACCAGTCACACATATATCATACCCCGCGCCCGCTACTGATTCTCGCACCGATTCCTTTACCGACGAAAACTATCTCGCGTGAATGGCGTCCATCCTTATTTCGAACTAGATCCTAGAACACGGTCGACGAGAAATAGTTGCACAAGAAAGAAAGATGGTTATGAATTGATGGCCGAAGTATGGACGCCCGTCTCGTTTGCGCTCTCGTCGCTCACGCCCGCACGACAGAGATAAAACACAACCTTATTTTCCAGAGCGGTGGCTAGCTAGCTCTCTTTGTTCACCCTTATTTCTAATTTTCTCCGTCAGATGACGTTCACGTCGAATTCTCAGACTGCATAGATTACCGCCATTTTTCAAATAGTAACACTAATGATGTAAAACTTTCAAATTAATATAAACGGAGCATCAAAAAGGTAAGTTTTAAAGCATAAATTTTAAATGAAAAATTTAATTTGCACTAAGGTTTCGTCAATACAGTAATTTATAGCAAAATAAAATTATTTTACTGCCTTTGATTTTAGTGCTTTAGTTTAAATGTCTTTCATAGATGGCGCTTTTACTTACATGTTACGGATGCGTTCAATTTTATGAAATCAAAAGATACTAATGCGTTCAAGATTTAGATATCAGTGTGCTCAATATAAAAAAAATAGATATAGAGCTATTATAAATTTTTTATTACTTTGTATATGTGTAAACAAACATTTTTTTTGTTATTGCCCATAAAAACGATCCTTGCCCGGTGTAAGTCGGAAGCCTTTATTATTATTTGTTTAATATGAGTACTTGAGAAATCCCAGACTTGATAACAGTCTAGGTTACACGTGCGAATACTTAATGAGCTTATCTAGACATCCTGACTGTGTTCGATAAATACTAAGTAGGTGGAGCACAGATAAGATAGAATGCCTGGCAACAAATCACCGTAAATGGGCTAGTTCATGATGAAGATAGCACGTGGTACTTACTAACGTAAACGGAATTAAATGATAGCCTTCAAGTGGTTATTAATCGTTTCGTCAATTACAAAAAGGAATCGCTAAGGAATGTAATACGGGAACGTATTGGTGTTTTATTTGCCATATGAAATCTTCAAGTTAGAAAATGCGTTTTCACTATGTAAGCCTTTTTTTAAAAAAAAAAGCGAAACGAGGAGGCGACGAGAAACGTCACACGACTTTATTTTCTTGATTCGTGGCTGCAGCGTCGATTTGCAGAAAGACACTAAAATTTTGTGTTTAAGATTTCTGAGTCATATTTTATGTTATTTATTGTTTAGAAGCACACAAGAATAAACAAGTACGTAAACCAAGTTATATACATTTTATTTACAGTCTCAACTTATTTTCATGCATTGTCAATATTTTTTCCACTTCAACGGCTCGATCTTTTAGTGTTGCCATTTCTTTATCAGTAAGTACGTTATTTTTCTTGCCAGCGTTCTTTATTAAAAAGTGCTGTATAAATAATCTTAGACTTTCTCTGAACATGTGTAGTTTCGGCGGCTTCGCTATTCTATGGAACACCTCCAATGACGTTTGGAGGTCAGCATTCATGATGATGGCCAGGAGTATTTGACGCATAAATTTCACCGTCGTCTTATTCAAGTCTGAAAACTGGATTATCTGTAAAAAAAATGAAATATTAAATTTGGATAAGAAATTTAAATTAAGAACCACTAATACCTAATTTTACTTTACAAAACTAATAGTTATTCTACCCCACTTTCACCCTTGAAATTTTTAAACGGCTCTACCAATTTTCTTTGTCTAAAACACTCATACTTCACTAAAACAAAATTGTTATTGCTTAATTCGTTCGGAAGCTATGATGCCACACATAGACACACACAACAGGCTCGTCAAGATTATACTTCCCAGATTATCGTCAGGGATTAAAGAGTTCTAGGCGCTATTTTAAATACTGAGTACATATTTAAAAAAATCGATCAAAACCTTACCTTTAAAATAGAGAGAGGTAGACACTTATCCATAAATAAATGTGTCAGAAACTGAGCCAGATTCGCGCGTCCCTGAGTTGGTATGTTCTCCAGATCTTTGATTTTGTCCCACACAGAGAATTGGAAAGCCAGCTGAAAATAAAAAAAAGATATAGTGCAAACAATTATTGTAATAGTACAGCTTCTATAATATTTGGCAATGACGGATTTCATTTTCTGAAAGATCAAAGAAAAAATATTCCTAAGTGCAATATTTTGAAAAAAATTCCACGGACGTGGAATAGTATACGTACGCGACTCGGTATTTTAACATACGATACAACATTCTGTTACCGAGTTCCTGTAGAAGCGTTTTTTTTTATTTTGTATATTTATCGAGTTATTAAAAAAAAAACTGTTTACGCGGCGATTCCGTGTCGTTCTGTTTCACCCGGCACATGGATAACGGTCGTAAGTGTGAAGAGAGAAAGACGATGTTTTATTTTTTGCTTTATTTGTCTTCTTAAGCTAAAAACAAACTGATCGGTCGCGACTTACGGACGCAGCTGACAGCCCCTACAGAAACGTCCGCAACTTACGTCTAACGCTAAAAACAAACTGATCGGTCGCGACTTACGAACGCGACTTGCGTCTTATAGTTTGCACACTTCAATGTACGATTATTATCTAGATCGCGGCTGTCGGTCGCGTCTGATCAGTTTGTTTTCCGCTTTATGTTAAATACAAGCGATGTCATGACAACAAGTTGTTTATAATTGGTTTCCTGTCAAGTTGTAAGTGAGTTTTACATGCGCATCGGAGCCTGTTAACACTAAGCGGATTTGGCACGGAGTGAAGTGAGTTAGCGGAGTAGATTGCCTAAAACTATTGTCAATTTCCACCTCGATCCTCCGCTTGATGTGGAGAAGCTCTTAGCACACGGCCAAAGTCACAAAAGTTGTATTATATTTTGACGTTAACTTTGACGTCTGACGTTGCATTTTTGAAGTTGATTTTGACATGCGCAATAAAGGATTTGCGTGATAGAAAAAACGAAAAGAATACAATTTAGAGCCTCTCCATACTCGGCAGATTTGATACGGAGTGAAGTGAGTGTGCAAATGATATTGACAGTAGCTTGGTCGAAAAGACTGTCAATGTGACCCACACACTCCGTACCGAATTCGCTTAGTGAGGAGAGACTCTTAAAGTTCGAAACGCAGCAAACCGGCAAAATATACTTTCTATGAATTTGTATGAGGGTAGTCGCACTACAGCAGCGGCCGTTGTAGACTGTAGTGCGGTTACTCTCATACAAATCAGTTCAAAGTATATACGAGTATCGTATTACCGCGCCGCACCGGTCCAGTACGCTCCGCACCATGCCTAGCAAGTGCGTTTCGACCTTTAATCCTTAATTTTTTATTTAGAGTTTCCAACAAAGTTTAAAAGTTAAACTGTCAAAGTCGAAACTTGACGTTTCAACTTTTTTAGCGTCGCGTCGCTAACCTGGTGTGGGCGGTGTGCACACAGCCGGGCCGCCAGCACAGCATAGTAGGGGTTATGCGTGCGCTCTCGTAAGCAGCACGCGAGCAGCACGTGCGCGATCTCGCGCTGCTGTTGCGCGCGCAGTCCGAGGTGCTCCAGCTTTTCGAACGCGTCCATGTAGTCCTGAAAAGAAAATTGACAGTTAACACGTGTCGCTTACATAGCATTGAGTTTTAATTATTTTATGGTTAGAATTTCAACTCCTTACCCCCAATTCAACCTGTTCCATTCCCGTTCCATAATTTATACTCCCTTTCCTTTACCTATTCCTTCTGAAAAGGTAACGAAAGTTCATTTTGCAACTTTTCTGATGCACCATTCATATCCACTGATGCACTAGCCATGGGCGGCGGTAATTACTAACCACCAGATGACCCGTTTGCTCACTTAATTCCATAAAAAATATAACTTACCTCAGCCGACATAATAACGCAGAAGATGCTCCGTCTAACGTCAGTATTCATCCTCATCGTTCTAGCAAGTTCTAGGAGTTTCTGGTCCACGGCAGGCAGTTTGGCTGTCGGTTTGTCTTCGACAGTCTTGTTGCCCTCCCAAGCGGAACCCACTACCCACCATTTACCGCGCTCGTGCGCTAAAGAATGTAAAAATTATTTGAAAAATTTTATTTTTCTGTGCATTAGATTAAAGAGAATTTATTTACCCTATTACTTCATTAAAGACTGGCAAGTGCAAGTTGGATTCGCGCACCAAGATTTCCGTACGAGTAAAGAGCTAAAAAGAAAACGTGTTTTTGAATGTTTAATGGTCACGGGATATCATCGATGGTGCAGTCTACATCGCGCTATCTAGTATCAATAAGACGAAACCGTCAAACAAACACGTTTGTTTTATAAGAGGTACTTTTAAATATTTAATTTTGTTTTTTGTATTTGTTGTTATAGCGGAAACAGAAAAACATAATATGTGAAAATTTTACCTCTATTTATAACCGTTCTTTAGATATAGCCCGGCGGATTGACAGACAGACAGACGGAGATACATTGAAGTCTTAGTAATAGCATAGACCAATTATTTTATATACTTACAAAATTTCGTATACGGGAAAAATCTCTTAGGTCTAGATGGCGCTAGTCACGATGCTGGATAAATTCGGAAGTATAATAATACAACAAAACTAGACATTTACAGCAAACGATATAACCTTAAAACGCGAAAAAAAATCTGCATTTTTACAACACCATATAAGCACTCGTAATTAATAACTAAGATTTTCTAAAAAATACTTTAAAATCAATCCTTACAGCCAGTGCAACTGGTAGATGGCGTCATTATAATTTACAAAGTACTTGCATATTCAACACGATTCGAGATGGCGCGAAATAAGTATTTCCGCGCCATCTTGTGCTGAAATAGCAACTTATTTTATTATGATTATTATATAAAAATATATCAATAAATATTATTACAGAACCAAAAACTTAGATCTGCAAAATTTTAATAAATGCCATTCCCAGTAATATTATTTAGCGGCATCTAGCAGAGTAATTTTTGAGGAATAATTTTTGTGTATCTGAGTTTGCAACGAGTTTTAACCGTAGTCTACTAGACGTTTTACACAAAATTTTTATTCGATATGGCATATTTGATACCCTTAGTGACATCTATCGGTCAGATGTGAACTAAAAACTACGGACGCGCTAATTTGTATGGGATCTGCTACTCTAGGTATAATTCCTCTATGGTAATAGTATTCTAAAATTTCATAAAAAATGCTAGCAATTAAATCTATACAGCCACAGGCAACGAGTTGAATTAACTATAACAACTTTGTAGTTAGTTCAACTGGTAGTGCGCGCGGCCCTATGTGTGGGTAAGCCTTCTTCACTCGGACGGCGCCTGCCTCATCACTGCCACATGAATAAAAGTTGTGTATTCACAAGCGCACGTACACACAGGTCGTGCGCACAACTGAGTTGAACTCTTTGTACCTTTCAACAAGTCCTCCAGTCGTATATTCAGAGGTGTGACGTAGTTGCCTCTCCTCAGCACCGCCTTGGCCGACTTCCTTAGCTCGTCAGCGTACATTGGGTCATAGCCGGGGATCTTGGTCAAGTTGTTATTCTTTACAGCCAGTAGCACCTCCATTAGGAACTTTATACGAGACCTGATTATAGAAAAATAAGAATTGGACACCTATCTGTAATTGATTCATGTACAGAAGTAAGCATGTGCAGTAAACGACTTCTCTACTGAACCCATTACTTCCCCACTCCAACTCACCCATTCAGCTGCTTACCCAGCCTAGGCCACGCGCCCTCTCGAAGCCTCTCATCCTTCCGAAACTTGACACTCTTCCGAAGTCTGACACATTTCTGAAGTCCTTCAGAAGTCTCAAACACGGCCAAGGCCACTTCACTAAGCACCGCGACCTTCCCTATATGCGTATGCATGTAGACTGGCCGAAGGGTGAGTGATTTCATTGGAGTTAGAGCACTCGAACGAAGTCACTCACCCGTCCGAAGTCACTCACATTTTAGAAGCCTCTCACCTTTTTCAAGTCTCTTGCCTGTTCTATAGGCTTCTCGATCTATCGAAGGCCTCTTACCCCGCCGAAGCGCGCTTCACTTAGCACCGCGACCTTTCCCAGCGTGTCGCTTTCCGCAGCCACTCATCCTACCAAGGCCTCTCACAGCACTGAAATCACTTACCCAGGCGAAGCCTCCTAACCCGCCGAAGGCTCTTACCCCACCAAAGTCACTCACCCAGCCGAAGCCGCTTCGTTCAGCGTCGCGACCTTCGCCTGTGTGTCTTGAACGAAGGTCTTCAACGCTGCCGGTTCCTCCTTTCGCAGCACACCGCCAACCGCCCGAAGTACCGTCAACACACAATCGATGTTTTTCTCTGTCAACTCCTGGACCAAACGGCCGAGGATGTCGTATAGGAGTAGTGGATGGTATATCTGAAATAGTAACGGTAAAGTTTAAAATAACGGTAACCATTTTTTTTATATAAAATAGGGGCTAAACGAGGACCGGTACTTATGGAATTCAAGAGCCTTCTCCAATGGATACTTGTAATATCAGAAGATTTAGAAGTACGTTGCCGGCCTTTTATAAGGGAATAGAATACGGAAATTGTGAAAGGAAGTGAGGGTAGGGAATGATCGTTATGGTGTTAGGGCCTCCGTTAAACTGACTCACTCGATGGAACCAGCGCAAGTGCTAATCTATGCCGGTTTTATGTGATGTTGCGGTATTATGTATATTGGGGGAAATTGAAAGAGAGCCAGTTGACGGACCTACGACATTTGGTCGGAATATGTCAATTACATGTTTCTCGTGATATGTCGGCTGAGTTTGTAACAACCCGTCCAAATTACTTAGATCCACGATCTGTATCTGTTTCAGCTTCTCTGATGGTACTTGAGATAAGAAATATCTCATTAGTGCATACATGCCTCAACCTGAATTTGAACCTAGCACTCTCTTAAGTGAGTCAAACCAAAAGTCGTCTCACTAGGCAATAAAAACAGGATAAATTAACACAACTTAAAAAAAAACTTAAAATAAACTTATATTTTAAACAAAGAATAGTATAAATATTTATCTTTGAAGATTTGGAGATTGAAATCTGTCAAATAGTTTAAGCTTAAGCGTTTCCTTGCAGTACACAAATAAACTTTTCCTCGTTTTTACATTTAAATAGTGTGTTTATGAGTTATATACCTTAAAGCTATACAGGTAAGCCAAGCAGGCGACCAAGTTGTCCAATCTCTTGTCCTCCATCGGCTGGCGACTCTGCATCATCTCATCAAACTTCCTACACAAGTGTTCCAAGAAGTGGGCTCCTGAAATTTAAGAAAATATTAATAACCCAATACACTGTGTATTTTTTCTGAACTTTAAATCACACGATATATGATATTTCTCTAGTAAAGTTTAAGTCCTTTCCGCCTGTTTAGACCTTAAATTTTTTTTAACAATTGAAATGAAATTTTATAAGTACTTATGACTCTACAAGACATAAACTATTTACAGTGAAAACTTTCGTCAGAATGAATTTCAAATCTATATATTAATACGCCAGCGGAAAACTTTGTACCCCTTTTTAAGGCAGACGCGTAGAGTTAAACGCATGAAATTTCTTCCAGTTATACTTGATATGGAGGAGCGTGGAAAAC
Source organism: Cyclargus thomasi (assembly GCA_026546445.1). NCBI lineage: Eukaryota > Metazoa > Arthropoda > Insecta > Lepidoptera > Lycaenidae > Cyclargus > Cyclargus thomasi. Next base: position 93,797 of record JAOTAV010000007.1, read on the forward strand.
CAATATTGTTTTAAAATATGCTTTTATCTTACACACATATTTTTATATAGAAAACGCTAAGCGCACTACAATATTTTGACATGACACGATAATCATACACGAAATATATATTTTTTTATAATAAAATTTTATGGCCTGACAACGAGACAGCTATGCCAAAATGAAGTCTGTGATTGAACTGAAAATAGATTTTTTATAGCTACTCTTCATGATAGATTTAGATGTTTATGGTCGAATTTCGACCACAGGGTGACCTCTAGTAAACATAAATATACTTAACTAGCTAATTTTATAGCTTACCTATCTCAGATCCAACATTAGCATGCAACACAGACACCAAGGCTGCATGTTCAGCAACCAGCCTATCTGGAGTAACGGAGCCTCCAACTGTCGCCTCAACCCACAAAGCAGTTAGTGCGGTGTTGACAGAGTTCCGGCTGTTACTAGCGTAGAGATTCTCGATAGATGTACACGCCCAGTGCAGATTTGTGCCAGCTAACTTGTTTAGAACACCTGGAATATAAAACCTATAATCAATATTATAATTAAAGGTGTTGCACTAGGAACTAATAATGTATTAAAATTGCAGTAAGTTTTTTAAATAAATAATGAATTGAAGACATAAGTGAAAGAAACAGATAACTAACATTTTGCAACCTTTATTATACTAATTTTTTTTTTATAAAACTTTGACAAATCTTGTAACTCACTTATTCATTATTTTGCTAGTGTTTATACCCCAAACCCACATTTTTTTATTTTCAAATAATTATTCAGGTCCAAAAGCGTGTAATAACGCAAAAATCCAGGAGTTTTTTTTTTATGTTAGTTAATTGCTTTTTCCACATATGTTTAAAACGAATCTTAGTAAAAAATACAGCAAATATGCACAAGATCAAAATCAAAAATCAAAATCAAAATCTTTTTATTCAAAATAAGTACTTTAAGTACACTTTCTGAACGTCGAGACTACGGCGCCTACCACCGGTTCAAGGAGTTGTGAAAAAAAAAATAAGTAGATAAAAAATTTAAACTCACTCTTAATTTGTCTTTTGAGTTGTAGCAAGTCTTTGTCATTACTATCTTTATTGCGTAAATGTGGTGGTATATAAACTCCTTTCTCCTCCTAAAAATAGTTATTTAAAAAAGGTTTATCAGATGGTAATAAAAAAATGAACAGGGTTCTTTATTTTGTTTCTTACCTTAATAATATTTCCTTCTTTGTCTCTCTTTCTACCATAAATATCCTCCCACACATTTGGTTTTTCAGCTTCTTGCTTTTCTTGATCAGGCTCACCACCATCATCAGAAAATCCATCCAAATCTTCATCTCCTGATAGATGTGATATTTCATCTTCACTAAATACTTTACTGATGTCATCCTCGGAAATAACTTTTTCTTTATTAATTTTTTTAATTGGTTCTGTTGCTTTAATGTCTTTCTTTGAGGCCTTTGATAATGATAAGGAACCTATTTTATCATTATCAGAGGCTTCATCTTCTTCCTCATCGTCAATATTGTCTATGTCATCATCACTACTATTATTTTCATCACTATATTCATCACCACTTTCATCTAAGTCTCCCGTTTCTTCATTATCACTTCCTTCCAAATCATTATCACCATCACCAAATTCTTCATCATCATCACTGTCATCATGATCATTGTCATCTTCATTGTAAGCTTTTCTGACTTTTGATTCTTTCTTATCTTTTTTGGGTTTTTCTTTTCCTGTTACCATAGCCAAATCTTCTTCAAAGTCAGAATCCTTTTCAACATCAGCCAAATGTTTTTCTGCTGCAACTATTTGTTCTGATGTTGCTCTATCACAAATTTCTAGTAAGTCTGATTCTCTAATTAAGGAATTAATAAAAAATGGTGACTTTTTTTGTACATTATTATAAACCAGTGGTTCCCAAACTTATTTTGTCTACTGCCCACTTTGAGAATAAATATTTTTTTAGCGCCCCCATTTT
>JAOTAV010000007.1:101798-135699 GCA_026546445.1 Cyclargus thomasi
GAAAATTGATTTCCCGCCTTTACTTGACACTGGCCATGGTTATAGCCAAGCGCCATATAAATAAATAAATAAATAAAAAAAAAAAGAAGTAGAAATAGAACACAATTACCACAAATAAGGGCTAAGGGGTATATATATTATGACAACTACCAAAATACTTCTCACCCTTTCACAAACTACGTGTTTTGCATTTATTATTTAAATTTTAGTGTTGTTGTAAAATAAATCTAAAATGAGTGAGGCAAATGAAATCACAAACGCCCCCAAGGAACTTACGTTCGCAGAGAAACAAGCAGAGCGCATGAAAAGATTGCGATCGTTACACAGCGCCAGAAACGAAGCTAGGACACAGAATCACCAAGAGGTTGTAGCAGAGGAAGCAAGAAACAAGTTACCTACAAACTATGAGGCTAAAAAACGGCAAGCTGAATGGGTTTTAGAGGACCAAGCTAAGAGAGAGGAGGCTTCAAAACAGGGCAAAGACTATGACAGAGTCAAACTTCTTAACATTTCTGCGGTAGAGGCAGAACGATTAGAACGTAAAAAGAAGAAAAAAAATCCCGATCAAGGATTTTCGACATACGAGCAAGCAACTGTGAGACAATACACTAGACTTGTGAAAAATATGCCAGCTCCGGACATGGAACAATATGAAAAGCAGAAACAAAAATATGGAGACGCATTTTATGGTGGGCCTAATGTTATTATACATGGTATGCATGTGGATCGTAAAGAGGCAGTTGATAAAATGGTAAATGACATTGAGGGACAGATAGCTAAGCGGTCCAAGTATTCCAGGAGGAGAATTCACAATGATGATGCTGATATTGACTACATTAATGAACGGAATGCTAAATTCAACAAGAAACTTGAGAGATTCTATGGGGAGCACACTGCAGAAATTAAACAGAATCTAGAGCGTGGAACAGCAATATAAAATATTATATATTAAAAATTGTCATATCTATGGCAAACTTACGAAATATCAAAATTTTACTTTCACAGAATTGTAAGTTTGTCATGGGTGTGACAATTTTTAATATATAATATTTTATATTGCTAAAATTATGTTATTTTGTGACTTAATATATATTTGTTTATTTTTACATTTCATGTCACTGTAAATAATTTTCATATTATTATCATCTTGTTTTGTAAATTCATCAATTGAACTCATTTCTTTTAGTTAAAAATTAATTTAGAATATTAACTTAGCTATCTTGTGTGGTGTTCCATACAAAAAAATGGACTTTTGTGTAACCTTTTTCCTTTTAATAAAAATTTGGAAAGCCACATTTGTTTTTTTTTTACAATGATTTACCTAAACTTTTCTTTGGTTTAATATAATGAAAACAAAATAAGTTAAACAAGTTTCAATAACAAATTTATTTTATAGAGATAAAGTACATTTCAAATTGATAAATACAAAATTCTAAATACTTTAATATGTATAATAGCACTGTATATTTTGTAAGTGCACTTAAAACATGGTCACATTAACTAGACAGTTGATTGTGATAAATAAATGTAAAAAAAATATGAAAATGTTTAAAAAACAGCAACAGAAAACTGGCTTAATATCTTTGCAGATATACTGTTGCTGTTTTTGAACATTTTGTACATCTACACTAAAAAAATAATTTTTAAGTATTTATGGCTGAATTTCGACCACAGTATTTTAGTATCTTCAACTGTCTAGTTAATGTGATCGTGTTGTAAGTGCCAAAGTCACCATAGCCGTGTAAGTTAATTATTGTGCCATTAAATAAATTTATTTAATCCAGCAAAGGCAAAAAAAAGACGTAGATTGACTTTCATCTCTGTGTGCTTGGTTGGACATAACCCCTAGAGTTCATATTAGGACAACATAACGAAACAATGTTCTGTAGGTTTGCCATTAACCATTGAATCAACTTCCCTGGCTCTATATAATTCTTTACGTCTTCCTTCGACTAACAAGTGGTGGTGAAACTGAAAGTTAGCTAAAAATATTAAGAGCCTGTTTCCCCGCTTACTGATAGGCTATCCACAACTTTTTTTACATGTTCTCCATACAACATCAGTCAAGTTGTGGATACACTATCCGACACTTATCAGTAGCGGTGAAACAGGCCCTCAGTGTTGTTTTAAGTTTATTGCCTATGGTTTTTGCACAGAAGTATGTATTTTTTTACTAACTACCTAGTAACTACGCAAGTCAAAGTAAAGTGTTTAAAATTATGAATCCATAATAATTGAAAACATTAGTGGAGGAGCGGATAACTAACATTTTGCATCCTCCAAGTATGTATACAAATTTTTTCCCATAAAATTTTGACAAATCTTAAAACTTACATATTTCATTGTTTAGCTAGTGTATCTAGCTCTACATCAAGCCTACATTATTTTAATTTTAAATAATTTTTCGAGTACTAAACCGTCCATTAGCCCAATAATCCGGGAGTTTTTAAAATGTTAGTTACCTGCCTCTTTGACTTAGGTCTTCAATCGTGGTTATCACAATAGCTAAATAAATGATCCATAGACAGTAAACTATTTACAGGATAACAAAAATCAATGTCTAGTTGAGCAGTGGTAACCTCATCTCTTTAAATATTAAGTACCATCCATAAAGTACGACACACAATTTTCATGATTTTTGTCACATTTCTGGAAGCTCCTCCCCATTGTGATGTCACAAATTTGCAATTTTACACCTAACAATTGAAACCACCCCAATATTTCAAATTTCGAGATTAAATTAAGAACATGTGATGTCATAAAACTCAGCCCCCATTTAGGTGTGACGTAATTTATGGATGGTCCATTAACAGAAATACATTTGATCAGCCAAACAACTACATATGTTTCTCAGTTCCATATACATTCTATTGATAGATTTCACTGTAAAACATTAGCAATGTTGTAATAATAAAAAGGCTTGCTTTAAGTAATTTGATCTAATTTATAAAAACACCAAACTGAAAACAGAAGACTGCATTTGAAGAAGGCCGAACACAGTATTATTTCGGTTATGATAAATTAATACATAAGTGGATTAAGTAGGAAAGTAACTAATTATAATTTGGAAATATAAGAGGAAGAAGTGGGTAACTAACATTTTTGCAATAATAGCAATAGGGTATTGTACACTTTTTGCAAAACTAGGTCAATTTGCTTCATAGCAACTTTAAAGTGATTATTTTATTTTCTGAAAATAACCATCTTAACAGTCATAAAACAACTTCAAAATTTATGTAATTTTGAATGCGCGCGAATGTATGTGACGTCACTAATCGCTAAAGAAACAACGACTTTTATTTTTACTTTTCTTTTCAATACATTTAGTATTTAGATTTAAGAGAGATTTTAAAAATCCTTCTTTAATTTTAATAACGTAATTTTTTCTGATTTTAATCGCTAAAGAAACAACGACTTTTTTTACTGTTCTTTTCATTACATTCATCAGATTCAAGAGAGGTTTTAAAAATCCTTTTCTGAATTTTATAATAAAGAATTTAAAAATATAAACATTTTACATCATCTTCGTCGTTTGCTTTGCAGTTCATGACGTCACAGATATTGCATCATGACGGACAGCGGTTCGGATCACATGATATACAATTATTTTAAAATTGAAACTAAATTGATATCGTAATTATATAATTGAAAATTAATAACTAAATAAATATGTATAATAATAAAGTCTAGGTATTGTTAGTTACGCGCTTCTTCCATTTATATCTTCATTTGAAAAATGTTTTGCATTAATGCTTCCCATTTAAACTTAAAGAAATTATAACATATTATTATTAGTTATCCACTTAAGTCTTTAGACTTCATATTTAAGAAGATGACGAATGAATCAGAACAGAGTTATCGTTATTTAAATACTAAGCTCGACTTATTTTTAATTATCTATTGAAGTGATAAGGTCTGGCAAGACAAATAATATATAATACTAGCTGACTCGGCAAACGTTGTTTTGCCATATAATAATTTCCCCTAACATTTAGGGGGATGAAAAATAGTTAGCCGATTCTCAGACCTACTGAATATGCATGTGTTGTAATGCATAAAAGTAATAGATATACACATATTATGTTAGGTATGTCCCCACACATGCAAAATTTAGTTAAAATCGGTAAAGCCGTTTCGGAGGAGTACGGAGACAAACATTATGACACGAGAATTTTATTTATTAGATTTATATCAGTACTTTTTTACTTCTTTGTTTAGTTTTCTATACTTTCTTCATTATTATTTGATCAAGTGGTATAATAAATGAGTTTGTGACATAATTAACTGTTTATATTATGTACCATCTCAATGAATAATGAAGTAGGTAAATAACGTTTAAATTGCAGGAGAAAAATGGTTTATTGCTCAAAATTGTTTTAACAATTTTGAGCAATAATCCATTTTTTAATTTTCAAAATTGTTAAATGTTACTTATCGACTTCTTCCACTCGTGACTTAAATTATAACATTTGTGTATTTTCATTTTAAACAATTTTGAAACGAATTTGTAATATTTTAGTCATATAAAATCTAAAACCTTTAACAATTGTAATATCACGATTTATTCACTGCCAAAAACGTTATTTTAATTTGAATAAAGCTTTTGTTTTCACATCTTATATTTTAATGACTTTATTCTAAAACAACAAATATTCAAAATATGAACAATAAAACAAATATTATGTGTTCATCTACTCGCCGCTAGATGGCATTGTACTGTTTCCTTGGAAATACAGTGTGTACGATAATATATTATAAGTAAAATGTTCTTGACGTGTATTATATTATTTCTACGTTGTATGCATAGTTAAAAGAAATATCCTAATTTACAATTTGAGCTTTACTTCGTTGCAAATCGTTTTTGTGCATCAGCTAATACTCTAAAAAGTAAAATTTGCGTTTAGTTTAATAAATAATAATAATATGTTTCGAAATATAGTTTTTATACTCTTAAGTTTGTATGTTTTACTTTTTCGTAAAAACTTAATTTGAAGAGAAATGTTTGAAGTTTCTTTTTTTTGTAATTATTATTATTAATTAACTTAATACCATCTCCGAACGTTATTACGACTAGTAACATTGGATGATATTTTTCACTCCTCATACAATGTGGATAGTAAATATTTCAATTACTATATTAAAACATACATCTTAATGTTTGCTTAGCGGCTATTGGATACAGTAATCGATATTTAAAATGATCTAAACAAGCACGCCTATAGCCAGGCATATTGCTAATATTGTTTGATATCACTCGCGCTGATACCACGGTAAATTTAAGGCAAAACAATTTCCAATTTACCAACGCCTAACCACGAGAATACCCAGTCTTTTCTTTCAATCATACGAAGGATGGTAGAATGTGATATAACGCAATAAATACAATTATAATCTTTTTGTTATTTACCAGCCGTTGATAGAAGTCGCACTGAAATATATTATATTAATTGAAATACTCATACCAAACACTCCTTTACATAAATTTTTGGGTTCAATGTGCAATTTCCTATAATTTTCACAACTGGACAAAATATTATGGCTATGCTAACTAAATATGTAAAACGCCGTATAACTTGTGGTTAATACATTTAATTATTGGTGTTTTAAAATGTATGATACGGCCTGATGGCAGAAAATATAGTAAAATTAATTATATCTAGCATTATCGCCATTTACTGTCGCGTATCCGTAAAAACTATTTCGTTTATTAAACAAGACAAGAACAGAAAATGGGAATTTCTGTAGTGTTTCAACTATACTTAACATACAATTAATGGTAGAAATAAGTAAAAGGAAATAAATAAATAAAATAACCAGAGACCGCATTTGTAAAAACAGATAGGTGTTTTTCTTAAACTGTTAAGCATATATGAGGCAACCAAAAGAATGACTACAACATTATTCTATAAGTTCTTTACATATTTTTTGTTAAGGGATCTACGACCTTTACGAAAAAAAAACTAGATACAACAGTACTTTATTTTGTCATTATCTACTCTCAAATGACAATAAATGCGTATGCATTTTGAATCTCAGTGTAAGTACATAAAAAAAATCTTCCCTGTCCATCTTAAATGCAGCAGTTTTAAATGAAAATAACAGTAAGTTATTCGCATTTGGTAGAACAGAGCACTCAGACAGATTAGAGAAGATTTGTTGGCCACAGAAAAATTGTGTTTTTAGTTTTAATATATTAATAATCAAGAAATTACGTTCCTTAAATCATTGGAATGTGTAAATCAAATTAAACTAAACTAAAAAATTTAAATACCAAATGCGAATATCACAGATAGTTTACTTTTTTACTACTGCACTTAAGATAGATTACGTGATATATAAAAATATACCTCTCGAACACCTTATCATATAACCCACGACCGCACGATTTCTGAAACAAAAGTATTATAAAATTATAGAAAGGGTTAATGAACTGTACCGACTGCCTTGAGCGAGTTTACAATATATAATGGAAGCTCTAGTGTTAAGTTACTCAATTTATTTATGTCTTTAATTATTATGTTGCTCCTTTGCATAGTTTTGTATATAATATTTTGTATAAATGCTTGTATAATGGGGGACATTGAAAGAGAGCCAGTTGACGGTCCTACGTCATTTGGTTGGAATACGTCAATTCCATGTAAGTCGTGATCTGTGAGTCGTGGCTGAGTTCTCTGATTGTACATTTGAATCTGATATAGTATAAAAGTACTCACTTCGACGACCAGGCATTAAGCGAACTGTAATTCCATCTGGGGCCCGAACTGTATAACATAATTTAAAAAAATTTAATTACTTCTTCTAATCAAATATATTAAATTTTTAGTAAAAGGCTAAACAACACTCACAAACCAAGGTTTAAAAAAAGGTCTTACCTTATTTATAACAGCAAAATGAAAGTTAGGTTAAATATTAGGATTTAAATCTCAAAAACACAACATACAATCAAAACTTTTATTCTAATTTCCTTTAAAATATCTATAAAGTACAATCGTAATTTGCTAAATAACAATACTGAAATAGCAAATAATTTTGTTTCAATTTTAAAATTTTATTTTTACAATACAGTAAACATTTTTGTGTAAATCTGTTTGTGGGTGACTGTACATAATTTTAATAGGTAATCTCAAGAACGTTGACCGTGTGTAAACTTATTTGTAGTATTGAACAGGCTAACTTATTAAATAAAATTCGTTTAAAAGTTTCTAGTAAATATTATTAAAAATATATAATAGAAGAAGTAATTCTATTATACAATAAAGGAATATTAGTTTTTATTGATATGTCGGACAAAATTTAAAAGGCATGTATATCACATTACATTATAAATAGGCATTTTGGATAACTATATTTATTAATTGATAAGATATGTTTGTTTAGTGAATTTTAAAACCAGGCATGATAGCTACCGATACTAAGGCATGTATAATCACTCAACACTTAATACTTAAGAGCATGATCAACATTTTTTGAGATCCAAGATAAAGAGACCTTTATAAATGAAAACAGCATCTCATAATGTTTGAGCTTGGGGCTTCAAAAACTCATTGAAAAACTTTGTAAGGCCTTGTAAGCTCATTTTAGATAATAAAATATTTTATGTGATTTTATTTTAAAATAAATAATTCATTTTAAAAATTTTATGCTCCCATATGGCCTATGGTTTTCCCTCTTTCATAATATATTAATTTAAAAAAATACTCTATATTTTTTTGTGATGTGAAATGTAGCTTTTTAATGAATTTTGTTGCTGATCTAAGACAAAAAAAGGTCTATGTAAAAAAAAAAATATGCAAGATTTAGAACTAAAGTAAAAATGTAAATATTGCCCTAAGTAATATTTTTGTATACATATACTGGTTAAATAACCATGAAATCGAAGTTTAAAAATATGTAAAAAACATTAAACAACATAATTTTAAGTACACAGTTTTATATTTATATTTCCTTTCCTAATTTTGGTGTATTTTTTTAGTTTTTATTATGGTTTACTCAAAACTTTACTGAGCAATAAATGTTTGAGCAAAGATAAAAAGTTGGCAAAAAAAATTTGAAACAAATATTTTTGGCAAGGTGCTTTGATAGTCTTTTTATGAGATCTTGTGATGTTATGACCAGACATACAGTGATGTAAAATTAGATCAGGCTCGTCTTTACAACTACAACAATAAATATATAACATCGCACCTAATATTAACTCAAAACTTAAATAACATCTTATATACAAATAGGTCTTAACATAATTGATTAGTATATTGTAAGCACCCTATATAAAGTCAAATATACAAATAACGATAAATTCAATAACCATGGAATGGTAACAAATCTAAATAGTTTCTTACAACGTTATACTAAATATAGCTATTGTTAATACACACTTAACACATGGAAACATGCAAAAATTTGTAATGTAACAAACAGAAGGAACAAATATCAATATGCCATATGACAACAACAGAGGTCCATGTTGCCAGTGGTCATGCCACATGCTAGGTTAAGTTTCGCACAACGTATATAGTTCAACTTCAAACAGGCACTTTAAAGGCACTCATAAGGCGTCAAACGTTAACAGCACGACAGTCACTACTCAGATTGGATATGGGGGCATCTGTTACATCCGTATTGACACTGTTATTGACGCCCCGTCTGTTTCTGTCACGGAAGGAGCCAAATCCGGAGTCATCTGTGGTAGCGGGAGACGTACCTACGAGTATCCGTGGCATATCACATTCCTCGCACTTGTCCAACAGTGGGTGATTCCGGAAGGTGCACATGTGGCACTGCCACGACGACGGTGGCCTCTGCCCCGTATAGATATTGCTGTAGAAATTCCCAACATCATCGGTTTCTGGAAAAGTTAAATGTCAATAAGAAATGATTAAAATTTTTCAATAATTCGATTACACACTTTGTATTTCCATGAAAATAATATTTATAAGTTTTCAATATGAATCAAGACAAGTAAAGCGGATTTTGCTTTTAATTTTCTAGGTCACTGAGAGGTTACCAATGTAAATAGCATATTTACCAGTGCCTTGCATTTCCAGATGTTTAGATAAAGTATCACACTTGTCCCTTAGCCACTCTACATAATCTCTGAGCTTCTGGGTCATATTCTGTGTGGGTGGTGGTGCAGTCAAAATCTGAGTCTCTTGGTTTAGTTGGGCTAGCCGTCCTTTTTCCTGTGCTAGGGCACTAGCTAACCTAGATAGACGTTCTTTTTGACGCTCAATAAGGGAACGATCTGAAAAATAAACGCGATACTGATGAGCAAACGTTTTTTTTATTTCAAAATGAGCTGATTTGATTGCTGGTTAGTTAAGTTGATCCTACAATTAATTTCTTATCAAATCAAGCTTTCATATCTTGACAGTATTTTAGTTTTACTAAACTAAATACCTTTTGCATTAATTACTTTTATAAATTAATTGACATTATGATATGAAAATAGGATCACGTTCTATTCAAGCCAGCTTAATTTACAATTTAACTCAAGTTTACCGTTCCATGGCGCAAGTTAGCTCCCTACTTAATTAAATCAAGTGTAAATCGGCAACCTGCCAAGCCTTAACAAAACTTGTCTCTTCACAATGCACTTAAAACAGTAGCTTTTACTACTAAAGCAATACATCAGTCAGCACAGTTCAAAAAACTTAACTTTTAAGGTTGAATAAAGAAATTTATATCAGATAACATTACTATGTAACAAGATAAATATTGTTTGTTAATGTTTCTTAGAATTGTTTCCTTAGATAGCAATAAAAAAACTTTTTGTTATCTTATCATTCAAACTAAATTATTTCAATAGTTAAAATTCATTACATATTCTCAGCAAGATTGCATAGGCACTGTGCAGATTTTTTTTACTTATTCAGCTCATATCCATAATTTTAGTACAAAACTTTAGTAACATCAATGATTTAATATTGTAAAAATAATAAAAGACATGAGTGTATGAAGTGGATAACTAACATTTTACAAGATACAAGAAATGTTCATTAAGGAAAAAAAAAATTGTACCTTACTTGCTTCATCATCTAGCAAATTTACCAAGCTATACATAAGATTTTACATTTTTCACACAAATAAAAGTTTATGATAAAAAATTCTGACTGTCAGCTATCTACTTCATCCATTTATGCCTTCATTATCATTTTAAGATTGATAAGATGACATGTATGTTTGAAACCTTACCCTTTGTTGGATCAGGTGGTTCTGGGGCTGCTCTGGTGAATCTTGGAGACTCAAGTTGTGAAGCCTGTGGTGGTGGGGGTGGAGCTCTCCTTCTTGGAGCTCTAGCGGTACTTGGACTCACTGTCACAGTAACATGACCCTCAAAGCCACTGTCATCATCTCGGGTATCTCTCACCGGACTTGCCATGTTGGAAGTTGGTGTACAGACTGTCAAATTTACTGATGTGATGGCTCTTGGGCTATCGTAATCCTCTAACCATGGGTCATACCCATGACTCAAGTCCATATGACAATTGACATTCACAGATAGATTGAGAGGGAAGCCCCTTTCTCTTTCTTGTCTATAATTGCTTGCTTTCTGTTCTTTTGCTTCTTTATGTGGTGGGGCAGGGGAGACTGTTCGACAGGATTCTGAGCTTGGTTGCTTTAAGGTCTCCTGACAACTAGGATCTAGGTTTGCCTTTATAAAATTCAAAGTGTTTGGACGTTGAGGCTTCTCCTGAGGTCTTATCTCCTCTTTTTTTATTGTTTTCTTTTCTTTTACAAAATCCAATCTCTCATTGAGGTTGGCTGTAATCTTATTGCTCTTGTGTATTCTATAGTTTGTATTCTCTTGTTCTTTTAGATTGCTATCCTGTTGTTCCTTAACAATTTTCTTAGCATAATCTACTGGTTCTTGGGCAGGCACCTGGTTGCTTTTATCTTCATTGGTTAGCTCTAAGTCACTCGGTGAATCTGTGCAATATTTTGCCTCACACTTGTCAATATTGACCGTAACAGGGCTTGATACATTACACTCACCAGTTTTCTCCAGCACAATGTTTTGATTATCATCAGTGCTTATGTTATCTTTGAGCTCTGCTACCGAGATGATGGTAGCTTTTTGGGGTCCCGGGCAAGTCGTCGACTTTATAGCTTCCGATCTGACAATATCGTGTTTAACTATAGGTTGGTTTCGACATTTGACCGGGGGGTTGGCTTTCAGTTCACTGAGCTGTCGGGCCGCAGCCGATGAGGAGGCATGATAGGCGTGCGTTAAGGAGGCTTTGACTTCGCGATGCAGGTGGGTCTCGCAAGCTTTCTTGTCGTGGCAGTATAATTCGATGGTGTTTGACACAACATGATCAGGAACACCGGGGAACTTCTGTTTTAGCTCGTGAAACAATTGCATAAGAGATATATTCGTGCACGCACATGGTGAAGAGCCTGGAGCGCTATCGGAGGGGGCAGACATCGCCGCCCATCCTCGCGGAACACTGACTCCGCACCCCGAACTTCCCACTCGACACGATTACACAAATATCTTCGCACTCACAGAAAAAGATAAGTAAACATCATACACTAACACGAAATTTATTATTTCTCTCAGTGACGTCACAAACCCTATAGTCACTTTTTCCACAGTTACGTGTACATAACTACGACTCTTCGTTTAACATGACTCGCTAATATGTACGAAAAACAGGCGAATAAAAAGAACATATATGGAGACGAGACAGGATTTTTATATCTTTTGTTATCATCGTACCAAATGTACTTGTTACTGGAAAGTAAAAATAATAAAAAAGGATTTGAGCTAATTTAAACCACTGCCACTGAATTGAAACACTTAATTTAAAATATAGCGTAACTAATATGTTCGTAAACGATTAAAAACAGTTATTAACCCAAAAATAAACCCCAAATGTACGAAATGAAATTCAGAAACTTGTCAATTCTAGATTCTCCATTTTGCTCACAGATGACAAAAGTCAAAAATGATATGTAAGTTTGTTCGTCTCCTTTGCTTGTGTCAACATAACCCCCATACTATTTGCCGACAAGACTCACAAAAAAGTTTATTGGGCATTTTAAACGGTGAAGAGTTGAAGACTGAAGCCCATCTAATATCTTTAACCTTATGGAGGCTGTACACTCTCGTCGAGAGCTCTTGAGTCTCGGGCGAGGATCTCGGTGCGAGACTCTAGCAAGAGTAGCAAGCGAGTAACAGGCGAGACGAGGCAAATGCGACCATACACTCTTGCACTAGGACCTCTCTACTCTCTAGTAGGTTTCGCTGTGTCTTGGCGAGAGTGTGCAGCCTCTATTAACGGTCATAGATTAAGGTGAATGAGCTAAATTTTAAGCAGTGTTTTGCACTGCGTAAAATCTAGATCTTTGATCTTTCTCAGAGCCTCTCCAGATTTAGAGCCTGTCCACACTAAACGGATTTGGCAGTAGCTTGCCTGAAACTATTGTTAATCGTAAACTCACTACACTCCATACTTGCTATACCAAATCCACCTACTAGTGTGAACAGGCTCTAAGCGCATTTGTACGTTCTGAAGTTTGTCCGGATGAGTTTGACGTTGACGTTTGCATGAGGTCCATTCTGTACCAAAGTTCAAATCTGACGGAGTGCTGCGAAGTCTGATCCTATCCCTTACTAGTTCAATTTTTTTTATTTTCAGCTGTTGCCCCTCATGTAAGTTCGCATAAAAAAATACGTAAAAAGAGAACTTCCTTACTAGTCTGACGTTGACAACATATGTCAAAACAGGGAAAAAAAGTTGCAAGATTTGGAAATTTAATTCGTTTATTGTTAAACCTCTGTGTTTTTACGGAAAAATCTCGTGCTGTTAAATATTTACGCAAAGAATAATGGTTGATGACCTACGGAAACATTTGAACCATCTTTTGGAGAAGTAAGCTCTTATAACATTAGTCATTACAGTAAATTTTATAGTTAAATTCCATAAAATTTGTTGTTTTCTATATTTAGAGTAAATGGTCTTCATTGTATCCTCATCACTGATCGGGATGGAGTCCCTGTGGTGCGGTCGGTAACCGAGAAAGCTCCACAACTTGCTTTGAGGCCAAATTTCATATCAACATTTGGCATGGCTACGGACCAAGCAAGTAAATTAGGCTTAGGAAGAAATAAAACGATAATCTCCATGTATTCCAGCTATCAGGTAACAAAAACCTCTTACAGCCATTTCATAATCTTATCTTTTAAAGCTCTCTAACATTGTTGCCACTACATGTCTGCAATGCATTGAAAATATTAGCTTACTCGTCAATACAATTTCTATTATTGCTGACTTTTAAATAAAAAATTTATACATAATTTTAAATTGCTAACTTATTTCAGGTCATCCAAATGAATAAGTTACCACTTGTAATAACATTTATTGGCAGTGACAATTGCAATACAGGCCACATATTATCATTGGAGAGCCAAATTGAACCATTCCTAAAGGATCTAGAAGCAATTGTGGCTGATGCTCCCTAAAGGATCATAATTGTTGGACAGTTTCTTATTATAGTATGAATATTAAAAGGGACAGGTATGTTTTAATATGAAACAAGACAAGGACAAGTATAATATTATCATCATTTCATATAATTTACATAATTTCTGTACATTGAAAACAACACCCTCATATGTATGTTGTTTAATATCAAATATTGGTGCCGATAAATTAAAAAGATTGAAAATGAGTACATTACCATGTAGCCTATATATTATATTCAAGTCTTAACTACTATGTAAATAATATTAATATTTCCTATTTTATAACTTTAATGTTAGCCATGTTAAATAAATTTTCTAAGTTATTTGTACTTCAAGTTTTATTTCTTACCCAAATATTCAACATTAATTTGGTACAGAGTAAATGTTTGAATAATCTAAAAATGTGGTTTCTAGGTCTGAAAGTTATTGAGTAGCTATTTTAGTAAAGATTACAACTATAGATGTTAAGGTAGAACAGCGGTGATAAGCGGTTTCCCTGTAAAGGCATTGACAATGTTGTTTGCTCCAAGAACACCCATATCATCACGAGTACGAACAGTAGCACTTCCAATGTGAGGCAGAACAACTGGAAAAAGGAGATCCAATTATATTAATATAAAAATATTATACACAATTTTGCAAAAAAAAAAAATTCTAGAGCTGCACAGGACCTCGTGTCAAGCAGGCATCTGCCCTGGGCTGGCGATAGACTAAAGTTGACGTTCCGATCCTTCTGCAAGCAGCCGGGACACATAAAAAATCAAATAAAATGCCACTTTACGACTGAAGTAATAATAGGTTTCATTTTTTAATGACATTTCTCTAGCTGACTATGACTCGGCTGCCTTGAAGTGTAGTAGAGCGAAATGGAACCTATTACTTATGGCATTTTATTTGACTTTTTATGTGTCACAGCTGCTTATGAAGCGAGGATCGGAACGCTAACGCGCAGGGCGAAATTCTGTCGGCGCCACCTAACTTCAATTCGAATGCTTACACAAATTGGGTAAAGTGAACAGCTTATGATCTTTTGGCAGAGGTTCAGGAGTTGTGACGTCGAGACCCGCAGCATAGATAGTTCTGTTTTTCAGGGCATCATATAATGCGTCTTGATCCACCAACTCTGCAATAAAAAAAGTAAATTTAAGTAGAAAAAGAGAGAATTATTGATATGCGCAGTTTTTTTAAAAAGGGGGCAAACTTTCCATCAAGTGACCTGTCTGCTTGACAGGAAAGTAACTGTCGTGGCCCAGCTCACTAACTCAACGAAACAGCGCAAGCACTGTTCGAAGTCGTGTGAGGATATTCTGTGAGGTCGTGGTATTTCTCGGGTCGGTCACTAATCAGTATAATATGCGCTACTAGGTGAAAGTGACAAGATGTAAGAAGATTATTGCTATTTTTCTTATAACCTTACCTCCTCTTCCGACGTTTACTAAGACAGCGTTCTTTTTCATCTTAGACAAGGTGGTTTGGTTGATCATATGCTTGGTTTCGTCGTTCAGTGGGACTGCTAGTACTATGAAGTCACTTTCAGCCAACAATGTGTCTAAACTTACAAACTCCGCGTTCAAAGCTTTACCTGGAAACAATTTTTTTAATTAATTGACTATATAAGACTTGAAAGTTTACTATAAATTGTATAATAATTATAATTGATCAATGATCCATAAAAGGTAAGAAGTAAATTACAAATAAAGGGTAAATTACAAATAAGGTATATACATACATATAAATGGTTTTACATACTATTTTAATTACAATTTTTATCGATAGGTGGCTTCAACACATAAACTTATTAAAATGTTTAAAGAACAAGCTCCTACTTTTATCCTATCAGGGTAACAAAATAAGGTTGATAACAATTAAAAAGTAAACTGCACTTTATGACTTATGTGACATAGGTTATGTTGAATTACAGCCAAAAACTAAATTTTACTGTATCTACATAAATAAAATGATCTAAATTTACTCACCGCTAGATGGCGCTGCGCAAGTTCATATTTTATTCCAAAGCTTGAGTTTTTACATTATGCAGGTAATAGGTATAAAGGGGGAAATTGAAAGAATAACGGACGGACCTACATCATTTGGTCGGTGTATGTCAATTCCATGTCAATCGTGATCTGTCGGTTGAGTTTGACACAACCCGACCAAATTACTTAGCTCCACGATCTGTATCTGTTTCAACTTCTCTGATTGTATATTGTTCAGAATCTTTAGTAATCGTATTTATTAGGAATAACATTTACCTTCAGTTTTTTCCTTATGGCCCGTGTAGATGAATCTAGCGACTTCGAAACCGGCTAACCGCTTAACAGTAGCCTGACCAATTCCACCCAAACCGACGATACCGACCGTGCTACCTCGTAGATCCTGGCCTAGAACTTTTTGGAAACCTATTTCCCATACTCCTCTGTAACAGAAAAATAGAAAAATGATAATTCCAAATGCGCAAAATTTTCTAGATGTCGCGCGTATGCAAGCTCAATTGAGTCTTGGCCTGTTTTTTTACAGAATGTTTTTGTTGGGATATATTATTCTTACACTAGTCCACCATTAGGAAGTTGAATCGGGCACTGTCTTGCCTTGAAATTGTTGTAAGGATCAAATTACAAGTCAGTCTTATGCGATTTTGAAAACGTAATTTACAAATTTTCCGTTTCAATGCTTCCTGAGCTTGCATATGTGCGATATCTAGAAAATTTTGCGCATTTGGAATTATTATTTTTCTATTTTTATGTTTTGTAGAAAGGTTATTTTTGGCACAGTTTTTGTTAATACACATCTTTGGTTTTTTTGCTGCCTCGACCTACTTCTTATCTCAAGATGTACAAAACTAAAAAATCACAACAGTCGTCAAAATAGTTATGGTTTTTGCCATTTAAAATTCGTAACAAAATTTTGACTATCCTAGTTTTTATAGTTTTCCCTTTATGTGACCATTAAACCCTTAATCTGTATCAAATTTCAGCTCTCTGAGTTCATGGGAAGTAGCAGTTATATTTTGATGATCATAAGTGAGTGAGTGTTGAAAATGCGAAACTTTGCTATCGCTTAACCTCAGAACTAAATGACCTTCAGATTTGAAAATTCGGTTTTCAAGTATAAGTTTTGAGCTAACTAGACGGCGAAAATTTCAGCTTTCTGGTATTATCCATAGGTTCTCAAATGGGGTGCTGAAAATGCGGCGAAATGGTTCCCGCAAAGATGGTACGACAGTGTTTGCTTAGCGCACGACTTGGCGATGCCACACCGTGCCATCAGATTTTATAATATTGTGTTAAAGCTCTTACTTGTGTACTTGATCCAGGTTCTCAGTGAAGCGTCTGGCCGCGCCCAGCATCAGCGCGACGGCTATCTCAGCTACAGCCGAACTTAGGACGTTAGGTGTGTTGGTAAGTTTAATGCCCCTAGCTTTCAGCTCTGGGACATTGCAATGGTTGTAACCAGCTGAAATGGTGCTCACTATTTTTAGTTGGGGACCTGAAATAAAAGTTATTAAGATAATTTTAACTTACTGCTATCAATTTTTTTAACACATTGTGTATTTATACATATTTTAATATTTTTTATATAAGTATATTCATAGAAGTATTACCTGCTGCATCTAAAAGCTCTTTTGTGATCGGGTGATGGGATATCCACACTAGAGCTGAACATCCTGGGATGAGTTTCAAAAGTTCTTCTCGATTTTCCTTCAGGCCCTCTTCACCAAAGTTCGCAAACCGAC
The DNA here is from genome assembly GCA_026546445.1 of Cyclargus thomasi. Taxonomy (NCBI): domain Eukaryota; kingdom Metazoa; phylum Arthropoda; class Insecta; order Lepidoptera; family Lycaenidae; genus Cyclargus; species Cyclargus thomasi. The sequence goes on from JAOTAV010000007.1 coordinate 119,000, forward strand.
TTACCAGAACCGTGAAGCTAAAATGAGACAGTTCAAATCATTAAATACAAGTGCTATAATATGCTATGCCTATAACACACACTATAATACACTTAAATAGTGTAACAAAAAAAAAATAATTGGCAAAAACTATGAAATTAATAGTACAAAATGAAGACGAATCAGTTGTTACAATGATATGACAGATGACACTGACAAGTAAAATTTTTGTATGAATCGAGATTCGAGTATGAATGAATTTTTACAAAAAAAAAAATTAAAATATTACCATTGTTTTTATATTATAATTATACGAGTGAAATACTTACTGTTCTTGTAGAATTTTTAATCCAGGCTCTGGATAGTCGTTTGAAGATACTAAAACTTTTATATTTTTCGTCATGTTTTTTGATAGAGACGTACCTTCGCTAGCCGGTAGCAAAGCAATAGTGACGACAGCAAATATCGCACAATACATCGTTAGTTAATTTTTTATCAGGTACAATACTCAAAGATATGCAATTTATCAAACATGTGCTTGCTCTACAACAGAAATGAGATGAAGGCCACGGATAAATGTAGTTTACCGTTTTTATATAATTGAAACAAGCTAAGGCCGTTTACATACTATATTGGTTATTAACATTTAATTTAAACTTATATACTATACATAAACATATAGGGTGTTTCCATATTGAAATGGCGGATAGAGGAGGTCTTTTTTAATCACCCTAGGTCTCCCAAATAGTTCTTATTCCAATGGAATTATGTTGTTTTTTTATTTTTTTGTGAAAACTCCAAAATTTAACGAAAAAAGGCGAAAAAATAATAATAAATGATAATTTTTTTTTATTTTTCTTCCCCTATACACAAAGTTGGAAAATTTAAGAAGTTACTAAAACTTATTTATGACTTGTTTTATACTGTTAGAATTTTAAAATAATACGAAGAACATAAACGCTTTTAGTTTTTTCTTTTGAAATTTAAAGTTGACATTTAATTTTTATTTTTCTTCTTACTAATACTTTGAGAGTTGATAAAAAATACACGATATTAGTAAGTCATGTTTTGATTTTGTTGGATTGGTATATTGCGGGAAATTGAAAGACAGTTGACGGGCCCACGTCATTTGATCGGAATATGTCAATTCCATATAATTCGTGATATGCCGGCTGAGTTTGACTTAACCCGACCAAATTTCTTAGATCTAAGATCTCTCTGTATCTGTTTCAAGTTTTCTGATTGTATAACATCACAAATTATGATAAAAATAATCCGTAGGTACACAATTTATTTTAATTTTTTCGCCTTTTTTCGTTAAATTTTGGAGTTTTCACAAATAAAAAAAATACATAATTGTAATTCCATTGAGGTAAGAACTATTTGGGAGACCTGGGTGATTGAAAAAGATCTATTTGCCATTTCAATATGAAATATAAAAATATTACATGAAACATTTTTTTATCTTTATTTTTTATAGAGGGTTTAGTACAATTCAGACCATGTCACTCTCGTAGAGAAGAAACATTTTTATTTTTAAGAATAATCAAATATACAATATTATTTTGCACAAATATAAATTTCTCAAACTAAATACAAAACTTTGTGAAGTGCTTAATTTGTGAGTTTATCACAAGGGTTATCAGTAATTGGTTTTGTAAAATCATAATAAACTGTAGTAAAATTGTAAATGTAACTCCTCTATAAACAAGTTTTTAGAAGTATGAACATAACATAAAACTTAGACAGCAAATCAAATGTTTATTTACCTAGGAATAAGTTCTTCACAGTTCATAATATATGAAAGATTTTAATCTTCATAAAAATATCAGGAGCTTAAACGTTTATTTGTTAATGGTTTATAGCAAACCTTATTTAACTAGTTTGTAAAACAACCTACTTGAATTAATTAAACTGGAATTATATTAAAGCTATATAGTTACTAGATACGGTGCATAAAACAATATCTCCCTTCTGCACAATTTTATATTTAAGCTGTGTAAGTCTCTAGTATCAAAGTATTATTTAAATTTTATTTATAAAACAAAATTTAAAATTATAATATAAAATAAAACAGAAACTCTATTGTTTGTGTTTGAACATTCTATGGGTAAAAGGTACTTATGTTTTTAAAGGCCTTTCACTCGGCCTTGCATCAAATACTTCTACATTAAGTTACCTTATAAAGGTATGTAAGAAATGCAATTTATAGATACTCGTTACTTGTAACAAAAATAATAACCGAATCAAATATTACGATACTGGATACAGCATTGGCTTTCCTATAGTACCTTTCCTAAGTAACGAGTACTTGTAACAAAAATAATAACCGAATCAAATATTACGATACTGGATACAGCATTGGCTTTCCTTCCAAGCCCAGAAGTATGTTTTGCGCAGAAATTATAGCCATCGCGTTTCTTGTTTCAAATGTAGCACTTCCAAGGTGTGGAATAATGTCTGAAACATTGCAAATATGAGAAAAATACTTTCAATACTTTCAGAAAAAAATGGATGAAACAATATTTGATCAAACATAAAATTGCAAGAAAAGATTGTTTGAATAACAAGCGCGTTAGTAAGACACTGGATGACAGCAAAAATCCGAGAAAGTGTTCCGGATGCTGAAGAAATCTTGCCCAGTGCGACAGTAGAGTTAAAGTCTACATAGAATATAGCATGATAAAGAAAAATTAAAAAATTTTAAGCTTACAGCAGTTTGGTAAAGACACAATTGGATTGTCTTTAGGCAAGGGTTCCGGAGTTGTTACATCCAAGGCAGCAGCAAATATTTTATTCTCCTTTAGTGCATCGTAAAGAGCATCCTGGTCAATAATACCTGTGAAAATTATTTGTTAACATAATGTGCAACAAAAAACGAGCTCAAGTGTCTGCTACGAAAAAAATACCCAAAGGAAAACACCGAAGTCTGATATCAAAACGCGCTCCGATTTTTCATTTTGAAATAAAAATCGGTAATTGCTAGTTTGGGTTTCGATATTGAATGGATATGAAAACATTAACTAAAATTATATAGTTCTTTAAAATAAGCAGCACGTAGTTCAGTACCTCCTCTAGCAATATTTACAAGAACCGCGTTCTTCTTCATGATATTTAAAGTATCTTTGTTGATAAGATGTTTGGTTTCGTCGGACAGAGGACAACAGATATGAACAAAGTCACTCTCTTTTAGTAACTGCTCTAGAGGCACACGCTCGGCTTGCAAACTTTTAGCTGAAAAAAGATATTATTATTTAATATAACGTCTTAATTAGGGCTTGGAAATGATTTATCAGAACTAAAATTTGAGCTATTGTAGGACAAAAAATGATTTATTGAAACGTTTTTATAAATAATAAAAAGTATTCAAAGTACGTTTGAGTGCCAAAGCCTAAGGTTAATTAGATTTTAAAAACGACGGCACATCCTTTGAGGCCGTAAAACAGCTTGCAAGGCTACTTCAATAGTAAATTATTAATTTTTGACTTACATGTAACTATTTTTTTATTGAAAATGTATTGAATAAGTTACATTTGATTGTATATTTTTATTTTAAAAGATGAATTATTTAACTTTTTTAGTAAAAGCGAGCCCCCCTTCGAGTTTCTTACGCCGCGCCGGTTCTTTACGCACGGCTAGTTCTCTAACCGGTGGTAGGTCAAGATGTAGACATTCTGAAAACGATTGTTTCAAATGAACTCAGAAGTAAATGATTTTTATTTCTATATTTATTGATTAAAAACTCTGCTATTATTTTTTGTAGTTCTGTTACATACACTTCTTTGTTTAATTAACTAGCGAAAAAGCACAGCTTTTTAAGGCCTATCGGCACATCTAGACATATACTTGTGTATACTATGTATATTACTATGATAATGACCAAACCTATGGCTTTTATAGTTTATCTCTCAATGATAGGCCTTATTTATAATTTATACCTTCAGGTTTGTCGCTTCTTCCACTGTAGATAAATCTTGCGACCCCAAAACCTTTGAGCCTCCTTACAATGGCCTGACCAACACCTCCTAAGCCAATAAGTCCGACTGTGCTGTTGTTAATATCTTGACCCAACATCCACTGAACACCATATTTCCACTGACCTCTGTAATTCAAGATTGATTGCTTTTTAAAGGAAGATAGGAAGTACAAAAATTTTCTGACATTCACAGGTTCTCATGTAAAAGTGTTTAGTTATAATAGGCCAAAATCTGATTTTTAAAGGTATTAAGGCATACGTTTCTAATATCTGAACTCCTTCTTTGAATCTTCTTGCAGCGGCAATCATGATACCAACTGCCAAGTCAGCAACGGCATCGTCAAGCACTTTTGGTGTATTACCCAGTGGTATTTTGCGTTTCAACACAGCTTCTACGTCGATTTGATCATACCCAGACGCCATAGTTGTGATTGCTATGATTTGGGGACCTGAAAATATAAGACCATAAATCTATAGATATCGGCCATCTTCACATTTTATTCTGTTGCATAGTGACTTTATTTTTTAGTTTTTACAGAAAAACAAAATACCGAAAACGAAATATAGTATTAAGTATAAAACAAGCTAAATGTCCAAAAACATAAACCCGATTGCAGGAACCCTTCCAATTTAACAATGAAATATTCGAATTTGGTGCCAAAAATCCGCCATTTCCTTTTTTTATATTTTGATATATCTAGTCTCTCACAGTAAAAACGAATCAACGACACCTCTCAAGCCAAAATCCATCAAGCCGTTTAGGCTGTAGCGCTGCCAAACTCAAGTCTCGACCCTCCTTCTGGCGCAGTCGGGTAAAAATACCTTCTACTTACCCGCTGATTCCAAAATTTCATCCGTCAAGCGATACTTTGTATTCCAAATTATAGCATCGTATCCCTGTGGTACAATCTTTTTGACTTTGCTATAGTAGTCCGGTTCGTTTTCATAATGTGGAATTATAGTTGTCGTAGTCCTGAAGCAAAAAATAATTTAACATTTTAACAAAAAAGTCCAATAAAAATATACAATGCGCATGGAGTAAGCTATTATAAAAATTAAAATACAAAGGTGAGCTAAATATATTTCACAATTATTATTATTAAAAATTATCATGTAATATCGTACAAATTTTATATTTGTTTTGAATTTGGTTTTCGCGCCAACACAATTTGACAGTGCAAATATCAATAAAGTACCGAAACCAAAACATCAATAAACCTTCTTCAGCAACAGCGGAGTCTTAGCCTTACACTCTGACACCGGCAACTCACAAAGGAGCCATATACAAAAAGGAGAAGAAGAACATCAATGATGAAACTTGTAAATAGAATATTTATTGGTACCGCAACTAATTGTAAAATAATCCTTACTTCTGTTTTAATAATTGCAATCCAGCAACTGGATAAGCTTTGTTCACAACAAGCACTTTAGGTAACGACATTTTACAGATTTCTAGCTAAAAATATATAGCAGCTATGAGTCTATGACGCGACAGACAGAGAAAATATTGCGTAATGTGCTCGATAAGCGCGTTGACGCATAGACTAATAAAACGCGATGTATTATAATACAATAGAAAATACAGTGCGCGTATCTTATATATTGTCATAGCGATATCAAATCTTTATCGTTAAATATATAATGTAAAAAAACTCGATCTTATCATATTATCTATTATAAAATAATTATCGTCAGGAAGGAAAACCCGACTATTGGGTTTTCCTTCCATGTTAGGTATATCATGATGATATACTTAACTCCAGAACGCACAAACCGATTTTCACGGTTTTGCATTCATTGGTAAGGTCTCGGTTTCTGTGAGGTTTGTAGCAAAGAAAAAACCGGGAAAATTTTCATAAGTAAAGTTATTAGTCGCGGGTAACAGCTGGTTTATTATATCTATTATATAAAAATAAGTCGGGTTTTCCTTCCTAACGCTGTAACTTTAGAATCCTCGAACTGAATTAGACAGTTTTGTATTCGTTGGAAAGTTCTCGGGCTCCATGAGGTTTATAGCAAGAAAACTCACTAAATTTGTGAGAGAAATACAGGAAAATAGGGAAAATCATTTTACATACAGCGCCATCTCTGATTGTATTGTATATTCCGTTGTAGTGCATGCTAGCTGCATGCACTACAATGGCGCCACTACGTGGTTTTTACGCAACTTTCGAATGCCACGCGAGAGAAGCCGCGGGTAATAGCTATTGTATTATATATTCATGAAAATGATACAAAATCATAAAAAGGCGATCTTCATTACCCAGCAATTTGTTTAGACAATTTCATTTTTTTTACTTGATTCAGCGCTATCTATTGTTGAGTAGCTAGCTTATAGCAGAATAGTTTTGAACTAGATGGCGCTTAGTTCAATGTAAACTGATGTAATATTTACTTGATTGCAAATAAAGTTTGAAGTAAGTACAAAGCTAAACAACATTTTTAAAGTTTTTTTAATTCTCATTAATATAGTCTGGTTACTATAAGTTGAACCTAAAAAAAAACCTCCCAAATTCAAGAACTCTGTAGATGGTATCACACAATTGTAGTGACGAAAAAGATTTTGATCATTTATCACATCATGAGACCTAAGCACGAGTATTTAAATATAAGTTTTTATAAATAAAAATGTTATTCTTATTGAGATTTATAGGACAAGGTGCTGTTAGTTGTTAATCAAATACAATGTATGTACTTCGAAGTATAATTCATTTGCTATAATCAAAATCAGACTCTGAATACCCTATGGATGGACAAAATCCTGTTTCTTATATCTTCTTACATGGTATTTTAATACATCTTTTATAAAAATATAATTTATTTATATAAATAACATGTCATGTCGTACATAAAATACCAAAACATAAACTCATCAAGTATTAAAATCATGAAATCCAATTGTAGTGCAACTTTAACCGGAAAGACTGTGTCGGAAGTCGGAACTCGGAATAATGTTGCTAGTAAAAATAAATGCTGGGTTCAACTTATATATAGTAGCCAGACTATAATTTTAAGCAATCGACATGCCATTTTGTATCCTCATAGTTTAACTAAGTGAAAATAGTAACCAAGGTAGATTATATCTAATTAATGCAACAAACAGATATAAGTATACATAGCCAATCTGTACAGTTCCTTTATTATGTTTATGTTTAGTTGTTGTGTACAAAGTTAAAAAATGTATCTAATATGTAGCTACTCTAGACGAGGCTTTCTTAATCTTTATCCCACCAAGCCTCTCCAAGCCAAAAATAAAATTTTTATTCCTTCCCTTTATTAATATTAAATTGTAAATAGAAAACTCAACATTTTTTAACTACATACCTTTTAAAAACTGTAATGACTGTTTTTTTTAATGTAATCTTACATATGACGTATCTACGACGCCCTTCCCCTAATATTTTTTTACCCCTCCAAGGAGGGTTCCTCCCCGGTTGGAAAGTTCTGCTCTAAACATACACAATTGAAGACATAAGTGGAAGAAACATATAACTTTAACTTTTGGACCCAAAAAATTATTTGAAAACACTAATTCTTTTTTGTTGTATTTGTTATTATTAAGAGAAGGTTCTTACGGAAAAAATATTAGGAAATTTCTTAGAAATATTGAAATATATACATTTAAGGTCGGCAACGCACTTGCGACTCTTTGGATGTCGCGAGTGTTCATGGACGACTTTTTTTTCATCTTCTTTCATTCATCTTTCCATCAGGTGACCCGTCTAATCGCTTGCCCCCTGAATATTATAAAAAAAAATGGATGCGCCCTTGTTTCTGATAAGTGCCGTAAGCTACCCACAACTTATCTGACAGATGAAGTATGGTATAAAAATTCTACCAAATTGTATAAAGTTCGGTCATGCTGACAACCCAATTTTTTTGTTTTTATGATATTTTTTAATTCAAACCTACCTGATGATGATGTATTTCGAAACCGGTTGTGTATTGTTTATATAAAATTGTTATAAATTATAAATAACAGTAAACATAGTGGAAACAGTGCAAGTAACAAGTGAGTTGTATTAATATTGAAGGATGGTGAATCTGCGAAATAATTTGTGAACAGCCTATCGGACACATAATATCAGGATTTCATTACTACACCACATCATCACGGAGAACAATAGAGTAGGTAATTTTAACGCCATTCGGAATATCCGTTTCCGAGTGTTCGCGCGCGTCACCTGTCGCCGCCGCCGCCCGCAAGGTGGCACCGCACGTGCCCGTCCTACCTACAATGTGTTGTGTTCCACTTAGCACTACTTAGTTTCTGTTATTTATCAGCTTATAGAGAAAAATGAAAGAAGACAGAAGTTTTCGAAGTCGGTTAATAAAAAGTAGATATGACATAATGCAGCATATCAGCTAGCTCCATATCAGATTTTATCGAAATTGGTTAAGTGGTTTAAGCGTGAAGAAGTAACAAACACGCACACATTTATAAACTCACAAAAATTTTCAAAAACTTCTCAAAAACACATTTGTACCAATTTGGGCGGTTCTTTATTTGTGTTTCTTATTGTCAAGACAGTTCTGTTAAGAACGATAAAGCCCTTCTTGTGGACTGTAGGTTAATAACCGCGATTGACAACAAATTGATGTGCTTTCACTTTCAGTCACTGGAGGGAAACGACGTCGTGCTGTGTTTCGTTCAATGAGTGAGTTTACCGGTGGCCCAACTTCCCTAATCCATAGGGGATTATTTATATATTTCCCTATTTCTTTATGAAGGCCGGCAACGCACTTGCGACTATTCGGATGTCCTTAAACGACGGCAGTGCTTTCCATCAGGTAATCCGTCTGCTCGTTTGCCCCCTAAATGTAAAAAAAAATATATTTTTTATCAGAGGGCTAATGTTCGCTACCGCCTACATTAAGTGAAACCACTTTGAGAGTGACACAAGTGAGTTAAAACTAATCGTACTGTATCTCGTGGGTGCACAGTGGAACAAGCCGACTAATTTCGCGACACCTGTAGCTTCCATCAGGTGGTATTGCCGTTGACATTAATATTCATCTTTAGGGTCGTTCGTGTTAATACTCAGTTATCTATTGACTGTTACGCTTCTATACGCGTTATGACTACCCTTCATAATTGGCGAATACGAACGATGACAAGTGAGCACGATTGTGTACAGCGCTTACTCGCTTCTATCCGTCGATATTCGTCTTTGTTGTGCCGAACAACGAACATCGGTGATAATAAAGAGTCTGCACTCATTTTAGGGTGTAGGTACGTACCTAAAAAAAAAAGTCAAAATTGATAGATTACTTATAAGTTACAAGGGAGGTCATTTGTACAAACAGGGAAGATGAAACAGAGCCAGATTGCGGATCTAAGTGAATTGGTCTCGTTATGTCAAACCCAGCAAACAGATCACGATTTATATGAAATTGACATATTCCGATCGAATGACGTAGGTACAACTGGCTCTCTTTCAATATCCCCCTATCATACGCACGCCGTCAACGGCAACGTCGATTTTTCGACACAATAATATGACATAGGCGAATTTTCCCTACGCTACCACAGAGCAGCGACGACACGGACGCTAGACAAATGTCGGTACAAAATGAAACCTATTGTCCAGATCGTAAGGTGACATTTTACGGTCAAAAATAATCTTGTTGGTGACGGTCGGTGGTGAAGAAACGGATTTACAATAAGAACATATATACGGTCGAATTGAGAAAAAGGAGGGTTCTCCTTTTTTGGAAGTCGGTTAAAAATGTTAATATTTTCATGCGATTTTCAAATTACAAGCAAGTGCAGCCACGGCAAAAAACTCCTAACTCAAACCGTAATTAAACACACTTTTTCCATTAAATCCACTTCGGTTTTACAATTTTTTAGTAAACACACGTACCGAAAAAGTTATCATGTAGAACATGAATTTCCACCAAAAACCAACAGTACAATCAATAACATATAACTTGTATAAAAATACCCACTCCGATGCGCCCCTCACAATATGCGCAAAGTTTTAGGCTAAAAGTGAAACACATGTAAAGTTATCTTTTTCATACCCCGCATTGATTACAAAACCACCTATCGACTGCCTATTTTAGATCATTAAATTATTTAACACATGTGTGATTAGTTCACAGAACGTTTAAATCATTAGGAAAGTAGTTATGGTGACATTTCACCAAATAAATACTGAAAAATAGTTATTAGGTTATAGGTTAACCAGTTATCTGTTTAACGAAAATTACTCCTAACTATAGAGGCTTAAGGTTTATTTTGATTCGTGACGGATTTACTCCGTTCGGAAAAAGTTAAGACAGCCGATTACGTATTTTTTGCCGTGTAAAATTGTCAGTGCAAAGAAAAATAAACTATAAGTGGTGATACAGAAGGTTTGAAATTAAAATTAAATCACGCGTTACACATGTTTTCTAGTATAATTTTTCAGTTGTCACAGACTGTGTCAATGAGGTTTAATTATGAAACAGATGCAAATATTGATCGCTTAGCTAACAACTGACAGTAGACAAACCTAATAATTTATAGTTTTGAAGCGGGACGCAAAAACTTATCAAAATACCTACATGTTTTTAAACTTAAAACTGAACAAAATAAATTTTATCTGAGATTAATGCTTTTTTACTGCATTAAGTATGTTTTTTGTTTTTATACAAAATTGTATATCACGTTTATATATAATATTGGTTATAGCATTATAACACACAATATAATATAACAATAGGGTAGTAAACAATTTAAAAAGGTTACATACTTTTAACAGGAGTGGAAAAAAAAAAAATTGTGAATGTTGCAAAATCGATGCAAGCAAAACTGCGGGTAAAAGCTAGTCATAAATGACGACAAGTTGCAACAAGATAAACTAATTTTAAATAATGAAAGTAGCTATTACAACTTACAACATTTGCTAATATTCCTAGGAGCTAACAGCAGTTAACACATAAGGGGTTATTTATACCATTAACCCTGTACAACTAAACCTAACCTCTTACAATTAAACCTAGCTTAAGCTCTGGGATATATGGGTCCCACGTTAACTTTAACTATACTTACTAATAAATTATTGCATAACTGTGTGTGGATTTTGAACCCAAATTGTATAATTTGGTGGATAATTTTAAACATATTTCAAATTGTACGATCTACAATTTACATGTTGTAACTAATAAACGGGTTTTGAGATTATGGATCATTTTTAAGAGCAATAGGGAAGATATTGATTATACTGTAAAACAAAATGTATTAAATTTTGTTTCTTTTACAGTATAATCAATATCTTTTCAAATGTTTATGGCAGTGGACTAAAAGATATACTGAATGTCAAAAAATCTCATAATTCTTTTGAGAAATAAGTAAGATATTAACGATTTAAGGTTTCTACCCATCTCTTTCTTTTAAAACGTAATTATGTATGAACTTTGTATGCAGCTTATAGACTTTGACGTCACAATCAATATCGGATCTCTTTTTCTAACTGACTAGTTTAAAGGCTCGTATCTTCGTAGTTTTCAAATTTATCAAAAAACTGATTGGGCTACATCTTTTTTGAATAACGAAAGATTTATTTAAAGAAAGTAACATACAGAATAAACACACACAAAAGTTCCTCATAAATTGCTTTTAAATTTTGAGGAAGCGACAGCGGAAGAGAATTTTTTTATTTTTCATAAGGATGCGGTAACTGTTGAGAAACTCAAAAATATTGCGGAACTTACTCGTTATGAGGAACCACAATAGGAATCTTCAGCAATTCCAATGCATACAACATACCATGATTCACATTTTGCCCTTAGCTCTGACAAAGATAATACAGTTATGACATATCCATTATCCGTGTATCCTTAACATTATAGCTCCTAAATTGATTGCACCTTTGTATGTTTTTTCTTTCTAGTAACCTGCAACTAATGTAAGTATCGCCTACCACTTTACATTTGTAGTTATTAAAATTGTAGTTCTTATTTCCTTGTCCATTCTGCCATAATCCAGTATTCTTGTTTACCATCTAGAGACCGAAAGGTATTGTAGATCTAACTAAAGTAGCGTGCAGTTCTAAAAGTGTAGTACAAGCCAGATGTGTATTCTGCGCCTAGTAGTTATGTGATGCTGTCAGTTGTACAGACAGCAAAAATGTATCCGTTTTTAAAACTACGCCTTCAGTTTCGCGCGCATTGTGTTGGACGCATCTTCGGAAGCTGCTTTTTTAGGGGGGCGAATAAAGCAAAAAACAAAACAACGTCTTTCTCTCTTCATACTCACGACCGTCGTTCATATGTCAGGTGAAACAGAACTACGCGGAATCGCCGCGAAAACATTTTTTCTTATTAATTCGATAAATATACAAAATTAAAAAAAAACGCTTCTACAGGAACTCCTTAAGGATTTGGTATCGTGTGTTAAAATACTGAGTCCGTCGAATGAGCCGTTTTGCGTAACGAAGAAAGTTGAAACTTATTCGATGCGGACAACGTATCCGCATCTCATGCTGAATGGGAACCAATTTGGTATCTTGATATGTCTATTCATGTTGTTGTGGTTCATTGTGTAGTTACCAAATAAAATTATTTTCTTTCTTCTTTCTTTCTTTCTATTCTGCGGACGGTACAGTCGGTGCACTCCGCAGTGCACGCGGCGCCGCCGTGGCGCCATTTCGCATTTCTATACTCACGCCGTGTGTATTGGTTCGGGGTGCGAAATCTATACTAATAATAAAATGCTGATGAGTTTGTTTGAACGCGCTAATCTTGGGAACTAGTGGTCGGAATTGAAAAATTATTTTTGTGTAGGTTAGCCCATTTATCGAGGAAGGCTATAGGCTATTTCACATCACGACTACGATAAATACTACTATATAATAATACTACGACAAAAAAAGTCGAGCAGTAATAAAAAAAGGTTGTAAAAACGGATAATACAGGGATTTGCGCGCATAGTCGCGGAAGGCAAGTAGCTGATTCTCGCGGCTCTCTCCAGCGTAGAAGCTGGGACACGGACGGGTTTTACTGGGTAGAGCTACGGCCACTCTACCGTCTCATCAGCTGCAGCGAGTCCCACATACCCCGGTGGTAGTTCCCCAACATTGCCGGGGATGTATAAGAAAGGAGTCACTATAATGCGTAACTTTCCATACCATAAAGTACATGGTATATGTGTGTGTAACAAAAGTGAGTGATACTATTTTTGAGTGCGTATGTGTCCGTTATAATATAGAGTACTAGCTGACCCGGCAAACGTTGTTTTTCAAAAAAAAAAATAGCGTTACACTACCCCTAACATTTAGGGGGATGAACAATAGATGTTGGCCGATTCTCATAGATACCGGATTAGCACAAAAAATTTTATCAAAATCGGTCAAGCCGTTTCGAAAGAGTTTGGCAACGAGAACTGTGACACGTGAATTTTATATATTAGATATTGTTAAGGCAGATGCAGCGCCAGCTCTGACGTCAGTTACTCAATGTTTATCTGCCTTAATACCATTTTATAGATCGATGGGATATCGATATAACGACTTGTTATAGGAGAGCCATGCTTCGGCACTGAGTGATACCACGGCCTTACAGAAAACTGACATTGTGCTGTGTTTCGTTCAGTGAGTAAGTTTACTGGTGGCCAAACTTCTCTAATCCGACTATCCCTCATAAAGGGCGGCAAAGCACTAGCGACTCCTCGGATGTTACGAGTATCCATGGGCGACGACAGTTGCTTTCCATCAGGTAACACGTTTGCTACCTTGCCTCCCTTATCCCATTAAAAAATGTTTATGCTGCCGCTTCTACAACGATGCCGCTATCTCCCGCAAAAATCAAGGCCTAACACTATGAGTAGGTTATGCAAAAAACTTGTGCAATTCCCATCACTACAACATTACATAATAGTGATGTGACACGTTGCATCAGACGATCACGGAACTGTGTATTGTCTCCGTACATTTCGTATCTAATCAACTATACATCATGAAAAAGTTCGTGTCTGGGTGTGGTAACAAACCCCTGATACTTTGATTGTTATATAAAACCTAAATGTCTATAGTCTGTTACAAAACAATGTGATATTGAATGTTCAGGATCTGTATTATTTCATTATCATTTATTACATTATAAAAATTACAAAGTAAAAATACAAACTTAAAATAATAATATAATAATATCTATGGACGCTTCACACTACGTCAGCCTGGCCCCGTGATAAGTACCCGAGGGACTTGTGTACCAGACAACGAACTTTGAAAAACTTTTTTTGTTCGGTCGGCGGGATTCGAACCCGCAACCCCCAAAGTGAGCTACCAAGGTGATCAACCACTGCGCCACAGAGGTCGTCAAAAAGTATAAATAATAAAAGTATAAATACTATAAACGAGAAAACCTTTTCCTAACCTTTTCCTTTCCTCCTTTTCCGTTAGTTTATTAATAATTAGTATATTATTTGGTGTATAACCAAACTAAGCAATAACACTTTTTGCTATGTATGTGTTATTTATGTAAAGGACCCCAGTGATATGAGCTTGGCCATACAAATCATAATTTATTTCGCCTTCAGGGCTGCTACTTTTACAATTTCAAATAAGATATACTTACGCATCCAAAGGTATTATCACTTACTTTTGTCACACCCTGTACAGCTTACTATAAAATAAGCAGAGCTGAAATCACACATAAGAAGATTTGCAACTTTGATAACATCAACTGTAACCTAATAAATATAAAAGCGGTAACTTTTTACGAGTCTATAAAACGCACTTAACTTTTTACCACACTGATCTTTTTTATAAAGTCATCTTGATACGACAGAAAGGATTAAAACTGGTTTTTACAATGGGGTGAGCGGTATAGAGTTCCCAAGAACATAACTCGTATTTCTTATACCAAGGGTTGAAGATACTGCCAAGCAAATATGGATCTTACTCTTGTTATGTTAGAGATGACCGACCATTCTCTTATTTAAGATTTATTTTTAATTTATGATGAATATAAAGTAAGAAACTGTAATAACTTTATTTTTTTTATTTTTATTTACTTCTCAATAGTACGCTAGACGTTATTTGGAGACTTGAAATCCTTAATTTCCTTCGTTTGTGGAAGTAAGGACAAACAAATAAATAAACGAACACACCTTTCCACATTTTTTTTTATTTAAAACAAAAAACCACTCAGGTTTAATAGCGTAGTACAAGTTATAAGTTAAAGTCTAAGTACAATTAATAGCAGTAAGGTAAGTGCATTGTTATATATTGGTATAGATATTGGATCTATATATTAATACGCGAACGGAAAACTTTGTACCCCTTTTTACGAAAAACGCGTAGATATAATAGCATAAAATTTCTCCCAGTTGTAGTTGATATGGAGAAGGAGCGTGAAATACCAATATTATTCTATAATAAACTTAAATGTTGCATTTTTCAAATAAATAAAACGCCATGCACACTACAACACTCACACTACAAATATTTTGACATGACACGATAATAATACATGAAATACACATATGTTTATTTCTGAAGTCTGTTTTTTTTTTAACTTAATGGCCGGTAACTCCTTTTGCCAATTTGAAGTCTGCGATAATATTGAGACTAGATTATAGTTTTTTATAGTTCCTCTACATGATTGTAAGGATTTTAATATTTGTAATCGAGTTTCGATCACAAGCCGACCTCTAGTACATATAAAATTGTTATTACTCCCTTAGCGCCATTTTGATATTTATGCACAATCTCTCTACTAAATGATGAACGCACTTTCGTCCGAACCGAACGTGGTGAATGAAACGTATTTTAGAATACGAATATATGAAATGTCATGGAACCTCGCACACTTACTCGCACCGAATCGTCCAATTCGTTTGCTGTCAAATCGAAAGAGAAAATGACTTCGATTTGTTCGGTTTTGATAGATTTTTGTTTACCATAATCCATACTAATATTATAAATGGAAAAGTGTGTTTGTTTGTTTGTCCTTTCTTCGGAGCAATATTATGACGTGATTTTTGTGTGAAGTTAGTTGGCGAACTGGAGAAGGACATAGGCACCTTTTTACTGCAATTAAACATCCCATTCCATTGGTATAACATAATAATAATAAACTTACGTACCGGAGTTGCGGGCATCATCTAGTCGTTAAAATTGCAAGTAATTAGCTATCAGAAAGTCATTAACCTAGGTCTAGTAATAGACGAGTCTATCTAGATCTATCCATATAAGGAGATTTGACAGTAAGCTGAATCCCAACATGCCGAAGAAGTAACAGCACTTGCTTCCTGAGTCCTGGTTCTTCGTAATAAGGTTTTTGATTGATAAATATTATTCTATGATCTACGATCTATATTCTATGTATATGGGAATGGAAAGGAAATGTCATATCGAGACAAAGAGAGTCGTCAAATAAATGACCCCGCTTGGGGCACTCTGATAGATTTTAAGTTTTGAGCTGTCTATGGTTGAAGAGAACGATGTAATCATTTCTATTATTATATTACTCGCAAGTAATAAGATTCAACGTCAGTATTATAATTACTATCAATTATTATTTTAATCTGGTTTTCCAATTTATACAGTATTAAGCAACATTACTATATAAAAAATTACAAAAAATTCATAATAACAATTCTACGTTTTCCGTTAGGCCATCTTATCGTAGCTCTAAGTCAGTTGAACTAGTGACATACTTTCTGTGGTCGTCATACTCTTTTTAACCGACTTCCAAAAACGAGGAGGTTATTATGTTCGGCTGTGGATATATTTTTTTTTTTATTTTTTTTTTT
>JAOTAV010000007.1:135799-204666 GCA_026546445.1 Cyclargus thomasi
TATTTGCATTTTAAATTCCGTTTTTAGAGTACCGAATATGATGTTATTATGCATGAAAACATGGAGGAGAAAAAAAAATTTTTTTTTTGCAGACCAGTGTAACATGTCTCCATAGTCATATCGCTTCAAAATAGATCACATAATAGTATATATTACATATATTAGAAGACACTTATATCAATGCCGTTCAGGCCAGTGGCGTAACTATAACGTTTGAGCCCCGTGGCAAATTCGTTTTCGTTTCACTATGTCAATCCAATACAAAAACACGTCAAGCGATTATTAAAAAAATAATCGCTTGCCACTTGCCTAGGGGGGCTGATCGGGCTGGGGGCCCGTGGCATTTTGCCGGCTTCCCACCTTGTAGTTACGCCACTGGAGTCTGAAACTCTAGATTCTAGAAATTTAGACGCAAAAAAGCGTGTTATTTAAGTTCAACAAGTTTCATTTTATATCTGTGGCATCCACAGCTTCCGAAATAATGAAGCGATTTTAATTTAAATTTTTTTGTCAACTCATGCTATTTAATTTCTGCGAAGTTTCTTGTACATATTTGATAAAAAAAATATTTTTAATAAGTTAAGTAAAGTTTCATATTGGATTAATCCGTCTAGATTATAATACGCGCTGCGGGACAAAACTCTATAAATCTATACAACAGCTGACTAATACTTATATTTCACCTGATCGCAAATGCCTGAGGCTTATTATAAATCTAATAAAGACCAGCAAAAAACCCACGATTTGGGGTCGTTCCCCAATCCGCTCGGGATCACACCTTGTACAAAAACGCAGCGACCTTCTTAGTCAAGTGCTTAGTGTAGAGTTAGAAATATTAGATGTGTATTATCCAGAGATTCGCCATTTTGTTTTTAAGGACGATTACGACGATTATAAGGCGTTTCTGACTTAATTTTATATAAGGTCCAGTAAAAAATATGATATAATATGGATCACGATTTGCAAGCAAGCTCTGCATTTTTGTCTTTCATTGACACCTAAGGAGGTGTCAATGAAAGACTTTAAAAGATTATAAGGATAATAGGTACCTAATCCACTACGATAAGGGATTGACGATTATTAACTTAATAGGCAGTTGGAAATATCTCCATAAAATTCTCTGAAATACTTTGTTTTTTTTTTTTATGAAATTTTGGGGGAAACGAACCGAAGCCCACGAACGCTCTCTGTAAATAAAAGTCAGTGTTTCATTCTTTTTAAGAAGGTCTTTCTAACCACCATCTTACTCTATGTTGTACAATGGCACACCTAACGCCAAGATGCAGGTGCATCGACAAAAAACGAAAGGATTCGCCGCGCAGGTGCAGGGATGTGGGTTACTAGTAACCTGCTCTAACGCCGTCATCACCGGCCCGTAACCACCTACCGCCATAGAGATATAAAATATACAGAGCAGTTGAAACTGCCCGAATAAGTCCTGACCTCTGACCTCTCCTTATAAATTAATTTTTCTGATGCCGTCAATGAATGCATTGTCCATTGCATACTATGTACGTGTGTTAAATTCCTCGATGGTACTATGTATCATCGAATATTCAAGCAAAGGTAGAGATCTATTTTACTTTTTATCGGTTACAAATCACAATCTCTGAATTACTTTTTATCTTTATATTTAGTAGGTTCTTAAAGGACTAATTTTCCATGAAAATAGAGCAGACTAGCTGTTACCCGCGACTCCGTCCGCGTAGTAATTTTTCACTTAAAATTTTCCTGTTTTTTCGCTACAAACCTCATAGAGCCCGCGACCTTTCTAACGAATGCTAAGCCGTAGAAATCGGTTCGTGCGTTCTGGAGTTATATCGTCAGGAAGGAAAACCCGACTTATTTTTATATAATAGATTACAGAAAGGGACATAGAAGTTCTCTATGTCAATTTATTTTATAGAGTTTTAATAATTTACAGATGATAATGGATTTTTTCTAGATCCTGCTACTTTTCTATCCAAGAATCTTTCCTTACTAAGCAGAAAGGTTTTTAAATTAAAACCTTTATGTTGACATTGGCAAATTTTGAGTTGATTAGCTCACACCCGAAAACTATTATAATATGTGCTTATAACTATTAATTTAACAGCTATCCCATATCACAACACCTGACATTTGTAACTTTGTTAAACATGGTTGAATATTAACAAAAACTAACTGATAAAGTCCATTGAAAACTATATAGCGAAAACAATTTGATATTATCTTTCGTTATCGCCAAAAAAAACTAACGGAAAGAGGCCAAAAACGTGCGCCGGCGCATCCCCTGTCAATGTCAGGTGAGTGACAGGTACATTGTGACACCTGTCAAACCAATTTAGGCTTTATTTTATACTATTTAAAGTCCATTTTTTAATGAATTAAACTTTTTTTACAGGGAAAGATTTTTTGATAGTAGGTGATTTTTTTTGTGACAGTTGTCATTTCTATCGGCAATTACTATGCACTTGTTGCATCCCCACTGTGTTTGACCTGTGACTTCTTCATTTGTTTTCACGCTTCGATTCTAAGCTTGTTCCTTTGAAAATGCCGCTTGGAGTTAATCACCAAATTTAGTCTTATAATGAAATTTTTCAACCTATTCGATTTTTATAAGAAAAGAAAAGACTGTTATGCCGCTTCCACATTTTATCTTTATTCGGCTTTCTCACCAAGAAATATATTTAAAATTGCTACAATTAAATTTAAACAGTTACACAACGTCTGCTTGTCTGTTATATGAGAAATGTCACATTATAACAGACAAAAGAATAAACCTTGAATACGCTATATAAACATCTTTCACCAAGTGCAGTGTTTGTTCCCCTTTGTCTTTGTAATTTGTGTATCGTAATTTCTTAAATCTTTACCTTCTTCATAAATGCAAAGATTAAAATTAATCGAATCATTAGAAGCGGTCATTAATCGGCGAGACCGCGACAACTCCGCGCCTCAAATACGATGCACATCTGGGAGCAATGAAATCTGGCACATCTCTACAACGAACTAACTAAATTTTGAATTAAGCTGAAATATACTCTATTAGAACACAATAGAGTTTATAGTCGATTGCGGTTCCACGAAAACTCATAACTCCGAACACCTGTTTCAACCACAGCATTTACTTAACGCGTGCACGAGCGAGTTCCAACTTTATATCTTAGCGATAAGAATGAAATTGGGTTACCACGGAATGTTTACTGCATTCTTGTTGTTAGGGATGTTCGCATAAATTATCGATGTTTCGCTTCGAGGTAGCACGCAGCTATAAGTCTGTCTCTTTCTAAACATTTGTTTTTGTTTCACCGGCGCATGGCGAGACAACTTCTAATGCGAATCGCTCCTTCTGTCCACACATCTTCAATATTTAAAATATTAAGCAATACTGTATTTTTGCAGCCCATATTTTAATAATATAACGATCGTTTAGCGGATACGATAAATCTAATTAGTTCATTAAACAAGTTGTTTGCATAAATTATAGAACTACGGAAGTTACTTAATTCTGACTTTGATGAAGTAAGATAAGTTAAGTATTTGGCAATTTGTAAGTTATCAACTCCGAAAAGATCTACTGATATTAGAAAGATCTATTGATAAACAACCTATAAATTATCCTCCTCCAATAATAGATACAAAAACAAAATCAATATAATTGTTCCACAAACAGCCGAGTAATGAATATTAAACAGTTCCATGTAAGTACCAATGCTTAGAAATCACTTAATGGTATTGAAAAGCGAGTCGATCGACGCCGGGTCACGAGGCTAGTTCATAATACACGAGGTGTTGGCGACCAGTCGGCGCCAAGCGCGGCGCCTTCTGTACAAGCTATTTCAAACCTTGAACAAGGAGAAGCCAACTTTAACGCAATGGCATAAATCGTGAATTCCAACAAACGATGTCATGCAAGCTATTTCGAAGCCCGCACGAGCATATTCAAACCCTAATAAGACACAATAAGGACTAGAATAGAATAAGCGTCGGGAATACGCAAGATTTTTATTCATTTCAAACTTGTGACGTCATAAAATCGAGCTTTTCAACTTTTGAAGATTTGAAATAATATAACTTACGTAAGACACAAACCATTATAAATTAGGAACAACTCAGGAAATAAAGATATGAATGGTTTATAAAATAATGCTGAAAATGCAAAAGTGTTATCGCGATAAAATATATGAGAAGCATTAGGAAACATAAACATGTAATACTTACTGATAAGGCATATTTAATCACGCATAAATACTGACAAAATTAAAAAGTGAGTTCATAAGCTTAAGCAAGCTATGAACTTATGTCGTAATACTAAATCAAACTGGAGAACTATTCTAAACGTTCTACCTTTTAAACAGTAAAAGTTTTCACAAAAATTACTACCCGAGTTAATATTCTTTGCATCTAATAAAACAGCCATTAAAAAAAAACAATTTTCAAACTTCGTTCCTAATTTAAACAGCAAGTGTCGTGTGTTCCATGATCGGTGGAAACGAGGAACGGTTTGCGGTCATGACACGCACACGCAATGTCACGTCGTTTGTAAACAGAGGCAATTCTTAATTGAAAAGACGTTTTTTTTGTTGAAATAATTTTGCTTTTCTGAGTAGCTTGTTTGGTGACAAACTACTTTTAGATGGCGAAAATGTAGTAGTAGCAAACTAGTAGTTTTTCTTTGAAGTTGGTTAAAATTCTATAATATATTGCACTAATTTTGTTTGTTAAGGCTCCTTCTAGCAAAGTTTTAGATGTCGAAAATGCATCTTAGCAATTTTAAATATTCCGTTTACTGATTTTTTATGTTTCTCTACTATCAAACTTCTCATTAATACGTATCAGAATGCAGTGGACAATTTGATATTCTTAGGTCTCAGCATCTCAAAAATTTAAAATATTCTAACCTTTAATCTACTTAAAACCGATTTCATTCTCCAACTCTCATCAAAAAAAAATCTAACACGGTCTATTTCTTTGGCAGTTCTACAAAGAAAGAAAAAATATATCGCGTGGATATTCACACCATTTTCTCGCGGCCTAGGTGTCAAAAGCCTTACCTGACCGTTCACGCCTACACAGGACAAGTTATATTTACTATCTCGGCTTGTGTTTATACAGGAGTTAACCCCTCACACCTAATTCACGTGTATTGTTATTTGACCACACGGAATTGGACCCACATGTGTGAAAAATACGGAAAAAAATGCGACAAAAAAACAGGTGCCAAAATGCCTTTCAAGAACCAATTTCTGAAATTCCGAAAAGCCAAGGAAAAGCCCTAGTCGTCAGATAAACCCTTACCAAAAACTAAGGTTTTCTTTAGAGCCTTCTGAAGAACGTGAGTGGTTGAACGAAGAAGGAAAGGAAGAACATGTAATTTTCGAACACGAACAAATCACCGACGATTATTTAAATATGGTAAATACGAAGTACGAAATCATGTCGTGAGTGTAATTAAATAAATGACTTATAAAGGGCCCGTAACATAAAAATATATCTGTTAGGCTTATGACTGTTACCCCGTTCGGAGCCCATAAAAATTCATGACAAAACCTGTATAAAAGCCCTGAGGCGAAACTTGGCCTTTTTTTGTGGCCGTTCCTCGAATCTGAGGAAATGTACGAGCAAAAAGCCGACGGAACAGGCTTCGGTATCGATGTTGCCAAATCTGGACGCGTTAAGAACTTATAAAGAACGCCGACAGCGCCGGACCAGATCTGGCGTCGAAGGAATCACGTCCAGGTCGCAAAAACCCCTGTACTCCCTTATAGGTGACACCAGTCTGGATTTATGTCTAGAAATGAACTCGTCAGCCTCCGAGGCTCACCTGTTTGACTAGTTAAATACTGAGGCGTGAAAGGAATCGTTTGTTGCTTTAAATTTTCTTCACGCATAAACAATTTTTATCTAGATCCTACAGCCTAAAACGATTTATTTCAATCAAATATTGTATATGTAAAAACAAATATTAGCAAGATAATAAAACTCTAATCATGAAGAGATACAGCTGTTGTAAAGAAAAATTGAAGAAGTCATGGTGTGTGGGTAAAACCTTGGTGTTTGTATATAGCATACATTAATGTAGAGAGTATCATCTTAAGATCTGATTTGATGAGCTTTGTATTACTTCCCTCGTAAGCCGTAATATAAACCTTCCTTGGACTTCCACAAATATTCAAAGTCTAAAATAAGCCAAATCAATTCAAAATAAGCCAGTCGTTCTCGTTTTTAGCCGACGTTGAAGAACCATTTTTAGGGTTTCGTATCCAAGGGGTAAAAACGGGACCCTATTACTAAAACTTCCTGTCTGTCTGCCTTCAGGCTGTATCTTAAGAACGTTAATAGCTAGAGAGCTGAAATTTTCCCAGAAAATGTGTTTGTGATGTCGCTATAATCTAAAATAAATTTAACAAAGTAGAGGGACTCTCATACAACCACCGTGATATTTTGCTATTTTATACTTTACTAATCGGTAATAAAATTTAAACAAAATTACCAATTAAGGTGGTCTCTTATCCAAAAAACATTTTTTACCCATGTTTGCTCTATTATGGTACGGAACCCTTCGTGCTCGAGTCCTACTCGAACTTTGCCGGTTTTTTATTTATCTACGGCTAGATGATATAATATAATATTCAATACAGTTCATGAACGACGCGTGTTGACAAATGTAACGCATAACAGTTTGTTAATAATTAACTGGACGTTAAAGTGTAATAATGAAAACGAGACATGAGTCAGTGCACATGTGGACTTGGAAATAGCACAATACGACTCTCCATCTCACCCGTCCCGCCAGAATGTGCCCGGCTGGCGCACAGTGCTGTGATATATCGATAATTCGCTATCACGAATTGTACATTTAAATTTGATGATATAATCGATACTTAATAGACTACCTATTAAGTATCGCTTATATCATCAAATTTAAATGCACAATTTGTGATAGCGAATTGTGCATTTAAATATGCATGATTTTTTAATACTTAGTTAAATAAATCTATCGTTATTGAAAAACGATGTAGTCCAATTTGTTTTTTGATAAAATTGAAAATAACAAAGTTACAAGTTCCTTTAAAGTAGTCAGAAAGAGAGATCCAACATGAAATGTGACGTCAGTCTATAAGATGCATACAAAATACTGAACAGAAAACTTTAATCTTTTTTTTGTATCTTATAGTCTACTATCATAAATTGAATTGCATTCAATGAATTTTGTTTTATACACATATACAATACTAATTCTGAATTTAATTATTTCTGACGAATTGCTAATATCGATAAATTTTACAAGTTTAAAAGTGAGAAATGACAATTGTACATAAACATTTTTTAACTTATTTTGCGTGTACCGAAATCAACCTCGCGATATATTTAAGGTTATTCTATGATTAAGTGGCGTTAAAAATCAGCTTTATAACTTTAGAACACAATATTTAAATGACGGTATTGTAATTAGTTAGCTTGTACTCTACAAATATAATATATAATTTAATCTGGAAATAACCACACGGTATCTACTTTTAACCTTTTCCTAATGACTTGTGCTCTGCGAACCGTTAAAAATTGTTTAGTATCATAATTTCACAAATTCAGAACTCTTCATGAGACTTTTTAACTTATTTAATTGCTCTACATAAAATAGTTTCAATATGAGATTTTGGATGCTGTGTACGTTTATTGGGAGCTTTACATCACGTGTATTTTTTCTGACTGACTAATTTAAAAACCTAAATTTAGGACGATGTTATGTTTTGATTTTTTTTCCAGTATGTTAATCCAAACTGGACACTCTACACTTTAAATCATCTGAGACAGGTAGACAAAAATCCAATTAGAGTATTCTTTAGGATATATCAGTTGCACCGGAATAAAACAATACGGCATCCCAAAGCGATAACTCATCAAGCGCATCTCTAAGGGCGAGACTGGACTGGCGCCGCACTTTTTACCCTACCTCCTCCGGACAGAGCCAACTTGCTTCAGTCGTGAGTTGGCCGCCGTAGGGGAAGGTTGTGTGCCGTCGGAGTAAAATATACGATATAATGATCGGTTCTCATGAACAAAACTGTGTTTGTTTTGAGTGAAAAGTGATTAAACATTGGATTAATTGTCTGCAGTGATAATGACAGACCCTATGACAACGGAAGACGTAAAGGACGAAGGAAAAGGTAAATTTTAGAAAATTTCAAGTGTAGTCGTTTTTTAATGGATCACTTAAATGTAGTTGAAACTATTGCAGCGTTTACTATTTTCAATTATACACTGGAATCTGTCTGAAAATAGTAAATAAGATTAAAGTAAAAAGGATGAAATGCATCGGAAAATGTGTTTTTAACGCTCTTTATTTTGTTTACTTAAACATTTTAATTTTCATCAATTTATGTCAGTTACAGTCTTAAGTCTATTTTGCTTCAATCAAATCGATGGTTTTGTTGAATTAGGTGAAATTTATAGTCAAAGCCAAATATTAAAATATTCTTAGGTAATGAAAATATGACTGTGATAACGTAAGTTGATTGGTTAATTTATAAACAAAAACAAAGTAAAGAATAATACTTAATATAAAAACTAAACAGATTTAAGAATACATAATTTTTTTTAAATTAATCAAACTCCAAACCCAGTAACAGAGTTTCAAGTTTCTAACACTATTAAGCAACCCTAATATAAAATATTGATACTACCAAAATAGGAACAAAA
Organism: Cyclargus thomasi; assembly: GCA_026546445.1. Classification (NCBI taxonomy): domain Eukaryota; kingdom Metazoa; phylum Arthropoda; class Insecta; order Lepidoptera; family Lycaenidae; genus Cyclargus; species Cyclargus thomasi. Next base: position 144,482 of record JAOTAV010000007.1, read on the forward strand.
CAAACAAACAAATTTTGTAACTTGGACTAAAAATAACTATAAAGATAGCAATACTAAAATACTGTGGGTGTTACTTAACGGAAGTCCAAAACAAAAGATTCGATGACCATGTTAAGGTCAACAAATTAACATAATATCGCACAGAAGTTTCAAGCAAATTTATCAATACCCACAAATGGTAATATGGTAAATGTAATGTTAACGTTGATTATGATTTTACTACACCCACAGATCGTCTTATTGATCTGATTAATGAAACTTCTCTTTGATTAGATTTAGTTGATTATTAAAAGTCGTTACAAGCAATAGAAATTAACAACACTTCTGCGGAGCATGAGTAACACCTTTAGTCTATAAAGTCTTAATGAGTTTATCAAATAAACTTTTGTGTCTTTAAACTTACATAAAAGCATTATAAAAAATTATGACCCAGACTAAAATGACTGAGAATTAGACGCATTCTGGGATCAAATGTATCAAGATGATAAAATATAATATTTTTTATTCCTTGAAAATTGCAATACATACAATTAATAGTCCTTTAATTTGTAGTATTAATACAGTTGGTAGGTCAGAAAATAAAATTATTGTCGTTAATTGTTGTACACTATTAACCAAAGATTGTAATATTATCAGACTGAAAAAAAAATATATCATTCAATAACATTTTTTATACTAATAATTTAAAGCTAAGTAGTTTGTTTAAACGCGCTAATCTCAGGAACTACTGGCCGGAATTGAAAAAGTATTTTTGTGTTGGTTAGTCTATTTATCAAGGAAAGCTATTAGATATATTATACCTAACATCACGCTACGTCCAGTAGGAGCCGAGCAGTAATAGTAAAAAATTGTAAAAATGGGATAATTTATGAAGTGTCGGAATAGCGGACGTAGTCGCGGGCAACTACTAGTTTTTAATAATTTTGAGATACTCTTTGAATAATGTACACAACCTGCAAATGGTCCTGGTACAAGGTTGCAAAGGCCGGGATTATAGTACATTCAGTCAATATAATCCTAAGTTGTTAAAAGTAGATTGAAACGATACGAGTCACGAGATTGAGATTAACCTGTCTCTTTTTTATTGATAACATAACAACAATAATCTATCCCCAAAATCCCTAGATTCCCTCCTAATCGTCAAATCTGTCGTCAATAAAATCACATGTGTCGGTAGAACTTTTTTAAAATACACGTGGTCGGTCCTCCTATATTTAATTATGATAAAGATCTTTAAAATTAAAAACATATTATTTTAACGATATCCAGCTTTATAATATAACAATATCTTAAAAATATTTTTGTTAACTAAGAAATTGAAAAATATATTGCGCTGGCCGAAAAAACTAGTGGGCAAAAAATTTAGAAGCTAAGTGAAATTTAGAAAAAAGTAAAGTCCTCCAGGAGTTTCTCACAAATTTTCTGGCTGTTGTGCCATAACGGTATCAACGCAACCGTTAAAACTAATCAATTTGTTAATCACTACTCTGTAAAACAGAAGGGGTACAAAAAGTCACTGCACATGTTCCGAGGGTGAAAACCCCTAGACAAGTGTATTTTACTGCTAATTTGTTTTTATCCGGCTAGGCGATTCTAATCTCTATTGTCACTGCACGAAGAGCGTAGAGATTGATTCGATTCTCTGTTTGTTCACATGTCTCGTAGCGGGGGTCGCGTGGGACACAAGTTTATTTTTTTAATAAATTTAGGTCGCAATGTTGCCAACTGTTTCGTTTTATAAATATTGTTCCAAGTTTAAATTAAGGCATTGGCGATTCTTTGATGGCTGACACAGAAATTCGTCCTTGTACGATATTCTTTTTTAGGAGTTTGCACCACCTGGATGTTAAAGTTGCTAGCAACATTATAATTTATTTTAATAAGAATATAGTAACTAATCTATGATTAATATTTTCTGAGATATCTGTTTGGAATAATAAATTATCGTCACTAGTATATTCGTATCATATAACGTCATACACATCTGTTCTTGTTATAGCTTAAATAATCATGATAATACGCGAAATTTGCTTTGATAACGTATCAACGCGATTCCTAACCTTTTTTGAGTGCAGGCGCACTGGGCGATGACAGTGATATCATTTATCAATTATTATCTTATCCATGATTACTAGTCTATTGTGTGTGTCTAACAAAATGTATGTGAATACGCTCTCGGAAAAAACTTTTCAGATACAACTTTTATAATAAAATTTCAAGTAGTTAATCTTAAAATGCATTATGGAAAAAGGAATTCCTCAGGGGTGCATGATTGACCCTTTACTATTTTTGCAGTATGCTACTGCCTATGCAATAGTTATGCACTTTGAAAGGGAATAAATAAGCTTATATACAGTATACAGTAAGCACTTTATATTAATTAAAAATTAATAGATCATTTTACCGACTAGTAAAATTAATAACTTCAGTGATTAATGAACTTAAAGTATGGAATCACTTATCTGGGCCACCTAGAGACATAAAAGAATAAAAGTAAGGGACAAGCATATCAGAACGTCACATATTTCAAGTACAGCTGTTCTTTTTTCAACTTTAAATTTCGAACTGTAAATAATTTGTCGCGTATAATTGATACCGGCCGCATACGGATGTGCAATTAAATGTGCATCGATTAAAAAATGTCAACGCCATTTTTGGCGCACAGAAGTTACCCTTTAGTTTTTTTTTTCGTCAAAGATACAGATGTCAAACAGCCGACAGTATTATTACAGCTATAATGGGCCACATGGTTGGGCCACATCTGCTAACCACCAACACTGACGTCACCAACATGTGGCAACGCTCATTGAGCTATTATCATACTTTATCTTCAATATTTTGATCACTGGCCTTCTAAATCGAGCGGTGAAAGTGGATCTAAAATCTAAATGTCAAACGCATAATTCTAAATTTAAAAACTGCATCCAATTGATACGCTTAAAGAATATGTATAATAATATTCATATCGATTTTGGGAATCGCTTTAGGAAGCGCGTTAGTAAAAATGCTAGAGTCAAAGATATAATCTGTAATGTCTAACGGAAATTGTTTATGAATTTTATTAAAGAGTTGAGTAAGTATCGGTAACATAAGATTTTATACTTTGTATCTATGCCATTTTTTTTATCTTAAAAAATATAAATAGTCGATAAGGCAAAACTCTAACAGACCAAAATTTAGCTTTAAAGTAAAACCTAAACTAACAATTTTGGCGATTTATGTGGATGATAAGTCGCTATGGTTATAACTGGGTAACCCAAGAGGTCATCTATTAATTTCTATGTCATAAAAAATCTGATGTTAAAAATAATTATCCACAAAATTAATTATTTGCCTAATTTTCTTGAGAAATCATACACAACAATTCTTTAATAAGAAATGAACTCGGAAATCTTTCAATTTTCGCAATGTGAATTGTCTATTGTCAATCTATGCAAGAAAGCTTGAGGAAAACGGAAAAATTAAAATAAAAATTGTCGAAAACTAAGTAAAAAAGATTTTGTAAATATGTACGTACAATGACGTATTTTGCGCATTACTTTTTGTTTAATGACGCTACCAAAGAGACCGAAATGTATCCTCTTTAGTATTATGGTTTTTCACTTGGCACTTAGCACGTCCAAAACATCTAGTTTTGTCACAAATATGACGCATGCGGCTATGACGTAGTATAAAGCTGAGTATTAAATCTTTATGAGCGAGACTTGATTTCATTCTTAACATTTCTTCATTAAGGACGTTATTATGCATTTACTTTTAAATGTTGTTAGATATACTTTTGAAATCACATATTTTTCTTGAATTGATATCAATTTAATTTTTGTTTCAATTTTATCGCCATCCCAAATTTAAATTAGGTGCAAAAATATAATAAAATCATCAATTTTATAGAACATCTCAAAACAAGGCAAAACCTTATTTTATGAAAGTATAATGGTTAAACTTTAATAACTTGATGTTCGTAATGTTATATACAGGGTAAATAATGTATTATTAAGAATCATGGCATTATCACGGTGATAAAATCTATCATTGTTGCGAAAAAGGCATGCTAAAATTCTGTTGGTATATCATAAGACAAAGAAAATAAATCAAAATTGGCAATTTAAAAAAGAACATAAAAGCGATACGGGAGCCACGTTCAACACGTGTTTAAGCGCACGTGAAGTTTGTTTCAAAATATTACGACCTAACCATAAACTGCCTGTTAAATGGAAAAAACACATGCTTTTTGAATTTAGAACGATAAGCCGTTTTATGCATAACCCCACAGCGCTCTCGTGTTGGCGGCAATGTTTTAACTCTTTGTAATAACTTCATTAGAAAACTAATACCACTTAAATTATTCCAAGATCTTTTATTCAGGACAAAAAATAACTTCAGTGAATTCCGTTAAATGGTAGATTCATTTTTATAACTTATATTTCGCTTCTTAAATATTTGTACAAAAACATTATTTAACAAAGACATTCCGTCAAAGCCTTAAATTAAACGTTTAATTACAACAGATGTTAAGGCTGTTGAGTAACATGTGTACGGACAATGGACATGGGAAGGTCATGCAGAACACGTGTATCTTGAAATTCACTTACATCTGCATTTACATCTGGACACCAGTCACCAGGCTTATAATGTGGGACTAGATCCTTGGAACTAGATCAGTATTGCTTGCTCAAAATATGAACATTAAAATAACATTTTATCAGATCCAAGTCTCAACAGATCGTATTAAAAAGAATCTAAATTGCATACATTAAAAAATTTAGAAGTTAAAATTCAAACTGTTGCGAAACTTGCAAAGAACACGCGAATGGGTGAAGCCAAAGATTTCAAAACGTTGATTGGTTAAACGCAAAACGACACAAAATTGTTTTTACTACAGTCTAAACAGTACAAGGCTAAAAGTCAAATTAGAATTTTGCATACATGCATACCAAAGGGGTGACGTTCTTCGAATAAAACAAAGGGAGGAAGACGGTCAAAAAAGCTTCCGTCGCAGATAAAAAACTTAGAAAAAAGGATAACTCACAAGTGCAAAAGGATTTGATTTACATCCTATCTGACAAAAAAAGTATCATCTGGCAAATTATTGCCTAAAAATGATAGGAAGTAGGATTCGTTAATTCAATTAAAACAGTAAGGAAATACGCCTTTTTACAGGATCGAGGTAGACAGTTAGAAGCACCTGTCTGAGTAAGGCTTCACGATGATTATGAAAATTTGAAATGTTATTCATAGAACTGTTCAAAAAAAGATACTCGTAATATTACTGAAAACAGCATTTATTCTAATTTCAATACAACTGCAGAAAGTTTTGAAACTAAAAATGACAATGTTAATTTAACGCACAAAATTACTATCAAATAAATGCATAAAAAATAAGGGAAATGCATGAAATGACAATGTCAATTCAATCCAATAAATGACAAGTATCTGAATAAATTGTCATTACAACTAAACGGTCTAATAACAAACACCTGTACAAGGGCAAATTGGTGCGTAATTTACACGAGTCGTAAAAAGACCTGCCCCCGCCCTCTACAGCCTTGCTAGGTCGTTCAGTTCGCGGTTGGCTGATTCGATCCATAATAATTTTGAACCCATCTAGTGTTACCAGTAAACTTATGAACGTAGAATCATGTTCAGCGGTAAGGAGATTTTTGTTTTAAGTATACGTACTGGTTCAATTAAAAAAAGGCTTTGACTGTTAAATAAAAATAAAAATAACTTAAAAATATAGACTGTCAATATGTATTATCATATTTTTTACGGTCAACGTAGTATGAACTATTATTTAAACTGATTATACTTAGCTAAGATTTAGATTTTCTAAGAATTTTTATAACTTAGGATACTATTCGACATATTCGAGATAAATTCTTCATTAAAATGACTAATACGCCTAAGACCCCAAAAAAGGGGGATTTTAGCTTTTGACTTCTATTTAATATACTGTTGCCTTCCTCTGGCCTTCCAACCGTTGTCTATTTTGATTTGCTACATGAATTCAAATTTCGAACGACATTTGCATAATTTACCGACTGGTACCGAAAGAATTCGTATAATTGTCTAATGATAAATTATTATCCTTTTAAATGGCGCTAAAAACTAGTCCGATGTAGGAGCCATATCCGGGAAACATACAACGAATTTATGTACATAATATATTTTATGTCTCGCTAAATATGGCGCAAGAAGACGATTTAGCATTCTAATATGAGTTTATGTTTTATTTTACTATGTGAGCACACATAATTATGTATGATAAAAAAATTTAAAGACAATGAGCCATGTCATGTTTCTTTGCAAAACATTTATTACAACTTTATTATCCTAACCTAACTCTTTCTTCAAAATGCTATAAATTTCAAGAGCGTCTAATCAAAATACTGGCTAATAATAAAATTATATGTAATCATATAATTATTGATATCAATTAAACCAATTAAAATAGATAAACCGGAGATCAACAAAGCAGAAACCATTTGCAGATCGATATAAAAATCGCGATCAAAGACAATTACAGACAGCCAGATGTGTAGGCCATCTGGCTCCAACTTAGCCGCATGCGAAATTAACTTTTTATATGTGATTTATTTCATCGCAGTGTTGCCAGAACAAGGTCGTTCTTTATATCGTTTGGCGCCAAATTGTCATTACTGTCTCTGGGTTTTGCCCGGACTGTTTCTAAGAAGTGTTTAGCTTGTTCTTACTATATATTGCTAACGACAAAAAATATTTTTTGTCATATTCAAAATAACTTCAATCCTGGTTACACTGTTGTGCCGTGTTGAGTATTTGTTTTGGTTAACAACATTTCTGGAATGTATACCTGGATTTGCGTGTCCTCTTCGGCATCATCACCAACCAAGAAATTATCATACGCTTGCGTTAGGTCAAAGTATATCTTCATGTATAATCAACCTTAACAAACAGATGTCAGATGTTTTGGAAATCCTGTTTTGAACATAGTTTCCAAATTCAAAATCCTAGAAAACAATGGAATTGCCGAACCGAACGTATCATTATCAAATTGCTCATGTATAATTTTCCTATCTGTTTCCGAAAAAACACAATCCCGAGCTTAGGATTTATTCAAAACGAGGCTGCTAGATATGGATAACAAATGGTCGCTGACAAAGTGTCACAGAGATGCAATATTTCTCTTTCAACCAGGTGGTTTTATCCATTATACATCGTATTAGATATGAGCACAAAAACCCTGGCAGAAATTCAGAATTCGTTTTTTATGGTCTGGATCAAGATTTGCGAGGTCAAGACGGTAAAATGTCAATTTGTTTATTTGTCGCGATGACAATTAAAAATAATCCGTCACGTCCGCTAGAATTTTATAGCGCGGCGCTTAAAATCACATCCAGTCACGTTGTCATTTAAGAGCTCTTGGGTTGAACTGTCAAAAAAGCAATGATTTGACAATTCATAATTTTGCCGCCGTCCAGACGGCTCTCTCTACAACGTTATGCGTCTGCATTCTGGAACAAAACGTTATTTTGACTCCGTGGATCAGTCATCACGAGCGGCAGACAGAGTTGTATTTTAACAATGGTTGTCGTATTTATACATCCAAGTGTTATTCAAGAGTCAAGTGCGCTTTGGAATATTGATTTACACTCATTACAAGCCTGCTCAAACAAATATGCTGCTGATATTTGTCAAAGGAGAGCAAGCGTTCGTATAGTTTTTTTTTTTGGAGTTGCCGTAGAGTAACCTCTGTCGCAGGTATTATAAAACAGCTAGTGTTCCAAATAGCAACTAAATTAAACTACCAACAAATCTAAAAACGATAAAAATGATCTCAATAATGGCTTGTAAGTGTTGTAAGTCGCAACAACTTTAGGCTTTAGAAAAGTCAATCATTGTCACTTCCTGGCACGATCAATAGAAGAATAATAATAAAATTCAATCCATATAAGAAAACGTTATTTATTAGTTACATAAAGTAGAGGCGACCGCATGGCGCCGCGGTGTCGCCTGCGCGGCGCGCGCCGTATACGTGACTAAGCGGCCGATCCCGGACTCCGGGATATCTCGGGATTTTCGCACTGTCAACCCTCGTAGGGGATAAAAACCATTGTCTCCGTGGCATTGTTCGGATAATGATTTTGGCGCCACTTTCTCTTTTTTAAATTTCAATACGTGGACTTTTATTCATGTCCAAGAGTTCAACATATTGAATTTAGAAGATGCGTTCAAAAGTTAAATTCGAATTCCTTTTTCAAATTAATTTTTATTAGTATTCATAGACCTCAGGATATAATGAAATGCAATCGCAATCTAGATCTTAACTGTTCAATTAATTTACATCTGTAAAATCGACGCCATTTAAATTAACCTTATTTGAATGTTCAGCGGCGGTTGATAGCGGACGGCGCCATCGGTAATGCCCCGGTGAAAGTCTAACCTCCTCACGACTTCTCATACATTAGCCGGACCGTGCGAAACGCTAACTGACATTATTTTTTTTTAAACCTCATCATATTCTCATTATGCCACAGATACTAATACCTTAATCGGAGGTGTCATGACCTGTCATTATAGTTGATACTTTTTTGCTTGCTTCAGCAACTATTCCAGTGATTTAGCGAGGAGGTAGATATGAGTTTAGTCATTAGTAAGAAGCAAGTTTTAATGATGTTTTCGGAAATGTGTATATAGAGCTTTTTTATTCTATTACATATTATTTATTTCTATGCTATCGTGTTTGGCTACAAATTTTAATATTTTTTCAACGGAAATGCTCTTATATCTTTGATAAGAAACATGAAAGTTACCAGATTTTTTATATTTAATTACTAGTAATAATTAATTTTATCTCCTCAATCGATTTTGGTCTGAAGAGAAGAGACACATTATTTGATATCTTAAGTTTTAAACTTAGATAATTTTTACTTATTAATAGTAACCTACACAATTTGCTGTATCTATAATGACCATAATATAATCTTTATGTAACAGTATGCCATAAGTCCGTAAGTCCAAGGGTCAAAGCCACTTAATAAATAGTATATTAAAATCTAAGACCCAAAAAGTCTTTTTTTGGTAAATGGGTGCTTATATTAGATTAAATTCATAAAACCAAGGGTTAACTGAATTTCTACATCGTATTATCAGTTCAAAAGGTCACCTGTCTTCAAATTTTAAGTGTCTTTTCAATTTATTAACTAGCCATTGACAAGCATTTTCAAACATTGAAGGAGTCAGAACTAGTACCCAACTCCTAATAAAAACACTGAACGCGCATTTAAAAAAGGAATAGAACTTTTTTCTAAAGGCGCGTTTTGTTTCTGTGAAATTTGGCGCCAGATTGATATCAAAGCTTTCGAGACTTGTTATCTAGTGGTAAGATCGACACCATTCAAGCCGGTGCCTTTGAATGTCACGGGGGCTATCTAAAAATTAACTCTCCCACCTGGTGTTAAAGTTGGAAATAGATGGGCGTGGTAAAATTTAAGGTTCTCTTTGTTTTAGCACGTCAACGTGATAGTAATGAGCAAAGGGTTCGCCCTTAGCGCCGTTTTATTATCTTCTGAGTTCCTGCTAAATTGATCCTTATGGCGTTGTCATAAAGATGATGTTGGAGGTAGAACACCTGTAAACAATCTTTAGAAGCACCACACAATATATCACTAGACCTGATCCATTTCAAACTATTAATCTTGTTAAATTTTATTATTTCTTTTCTAAAGATATTTTCTGTAGAGTGTAGGGGTCTGGGATCATGATTTTGGTTGCCCTTGGTGAAATCCTACTATCTCTATCGGTTACTCATTTTTTCATTGTCTCTTCTTTCTTCTCTCCTCTTCCTTTTCTTTTCTTTCTTACTTATCTCTCTTTTCACTTTATATAGAGTTCAATCTCGTGCAATGCTTTTCAACTCTATGTTGCATTTTCTCTCGCATTTTCACTCTCTTAAAAATATTTACAGCTACAAGATTAATTTGATAATACTGTAGATCAATGGTTCGTCTAAAAGAAATAAGGATATTACAAAGAAATTCCATGATAATGCACATTAATTGCTTCAAAGTTCAATCAAATGTAGGCGGCGCAATATCATAGAAAAAACACCTGTGGAGACTGGAGTGTGAGAAAAAACTCAGCAGTAATGCTGTCAGAACAAAACCTTATTGCTACCGACACAAGGTTGCTAATCGTGAGTTTAGCATTTTAAATTGTCGCTTTAACCATGAACCTTAATTCTATAACTATAAGGTTGCTTATTGGTTATTACTCTGTTTTAAATACTACTGTGTCCACCAACTCTCTTGCGGCTATAGGTCAAAACATGGACTTTATTGCTATGACTGCAAGGTTTATTATTGCGATGTGTGTTAATTACTAGGGTTGTCTAATTGAAACGCCTTTGCGGCGCCTGTTAGCCGTAAAGTAATTCCGGTAGCGCATACAGATTTATATAACTTTAAACGCCCGATTTCGCTTGTCTTTGTAGTGAAAAACGGAAATTGAGCATAAAATCTCAATGAATTGTTTTTATAGCTTATGGAAGTAATAAGCATATCTATGATCAGATACTAAATAATTGTGGAATACCTTACTGTACAATTATGGCAGGGCAAATTGTTAATCACGAAATAGAGAAAGATGTTAATTGTAAAAGATGATGATGATGAAGAGAAGATTATTACAAAATAAAAAAAAGGTTGGCGATAGGTAACAAATTTGATGATTCTTTTGACGTTCCGTATTTGTGTTGCCATTAATAAAAAGCGAAGCGTCAAAAGAATTCCAGATTCAAAATTGGAATCACCATTCTCAAATCAAATTTCTCGAAATAATATAAATTTTGTTTGTTATAAAGTGTTCGAACATAAATTAAGTTGGGGAAAACCAGTAAACTAAAGCAATCTGTACGATTTGGAATGCGGACGGGCGCGAGGTAAAAATAAATTGATAAATACAACCATATGGGTAAACCTGTTCTGTGACTCGCTATCAAGATCTACACACTATAAAATAAAAATCACTGAAGGCGAAAACGTTAGTTTTATGTGAAAAATATTCATATCTTCGTGGTGTTCTTAGCCGAACAATAAAGTAGATATTGCATATTGTTTTACATTCTTAGAAGAAACATGATATGAGTCTCGTGTATGAAACAAGGGTTGCCAGATATTAAACTGAGTCTGTAGAGATACGGATGTAATTCGTTCGCGAGATTTCTCGTGGGTGCCAGCCCTAAGCATGACATCACAGCTAGGCGCCGGCGCTTGTCCGATTTAATATTATTATAAATTATAATATTAATACACTGTCGAACAAAAGCTATAGAATTTATGGTAATGAAAATTACAAAATTGGCATTTAGCATTAAAAATTTTGAGTCTATGTTTAATCTCCCGCCTCATTTAAGTACCTTTATTGATCCATTGTAGCCAACAATTGACATCTCAAATCACTACGTTTTGTCTGCCGTATTTTGACACGCGCTCCGTCAATAATACGCGTTTTGACTAAGCTAGTAGAAGTCGCAGGTGATTGAGCGTTATCCCAAAGTAAGTGCGGAATTCGCAACTTATTTAATGCGAAATTCGAAAGAAGTCGCGGGTGAAAGCTAGTACTTACATATTATAAGCATTGATTTCTGGGACTGATTCCCGCAAGGTGTCACGACGGGACGGTCTTAAACTCACCAATAGCGGGCACCCTGGAAAATCCGGTACGGTTTGCAAGCTTATTTCTGAAAGGTTGTTTATCTAGCTGATTGCTAGCGTTAAAAATACCGTCAAAATTTTGACATGTATAAAATGTCAAATTATAATTCTAAATTCAAATGTCGGTTCATTAATAGGCGATACAGGTAGCCTATATCCGCAGTCATAGTTTGCCGGTTATAGGATGGCTATTGAATAACTTTAAACCTAGAACGTCTATCTTAAATTCAATTCACAATGTTTAGCAAATAGCGACACATTAAAAAATTTAAAAAATATAATTTTAAAATAAGAATTTTAAACATATAAAATAAAACGAATGCTAAAAGTATGTAAATTACACTCATATTTCTTGACTGACATGTACAAGATTTGAAAATGTGTCTTGTTTACACGTATTAAGTAGATAAGTAGGTAACAAAATTTGAAGTCATTTAACTTGCTACCAAATTTCGTGTTTACATGCAATTATTTATTTAAAATTAAGTTAAAATTTAGTTATCTACTTAATACGTGTAAACCAGACAATAGAGCACAAGCAGGATATGAAGTATTGCACCAAAAAAAACTCTAATAAAATCAACTTTAAATAATATTCCACTAAAAACTTCATTAGTTATTTCGTAAGAAAAAGTTCGGAATTGAAAATTAATTTCTGCTTAAAAAATTAAGCGGCGATTAAACTCGCTAGACGATCAAAATAACACGAAATTTCATACAAAATTCGACATTTTATTTAAGACTAGTTGGTGCCCGCAACTTTGTTCGCGTAAATTTATATCACGCGGGATCCTATAAGTTGTCCAGAGTTAATAGCTATTAAAAAGACAAAAAAAAATCTGTCGATTTGTGTTCTATTACTGTTCCTTAGCTCCCCAACATTGATTATACAGACACGCCATTTTTAAACCGACTTCTAAAACCGAGGAGGTTATATGTTCGGCTGTGGATACATATATTTTTTTATTATATGTATAGGTGATGAGTTTCGTCCCAGGTTAAAGAGACTTGTCTACGGAACATAATAGGATCATATAAAAATTTATATCTCCAATATTGTATGTACCTACCGTATAATGAGTTCGACGCCATTAGAAAGCGTTTCATACCAAAATACTTTTTACTGCTGACTTTTATAGTTTATTTTATAACAACACTAAAACATAGTGTTTTATGTCTAACACTAATAGCTTATCTGTGCTAATCGCCGATACATTTTAATGTCTAATGAATGCAAATTGCAAAATCATTCAGCTATTTCGCAAAAATACATAAATCACAATTTTTTGTGTAAGGCGTGACTAACGCCCACAACCTTGAAGCCCCGCCTTAAATTCATCATCATCATCTCTTTGTTACTATATTGTATTTCTTATTAGAAGCATTTAGCTAGTGACTTGTGACCAAATGCAAGGTATTTTCAAATTTTTAGGTATTTCTTTAACTTCTTCTTGCTATTCATTCTACACAGTGGTAATGTCTCATCACCGGTCAAATCAATAGTAGAAGTGCCAATTACATGATTTGGTATAAGAATGTGATTTACTTTTATTACAAATAAGTTTATCATACAAGATTTGAGTTTGGGCTGAACTATTGACATTGATCTGTTGATCTTACTAATAGTAGTAACATTGATCCTACTAATAGTAGTAACATTAATCTTACTAATAGTAGTGGCTCCCTAAGTTATTTGTCATGTCCCATATTACTATATGCCCCTTATAATAATTGACCTTGTCTAACTTGTCTACTCTCGTCTATTACAGACCGCATCTTGGAGCGCGACGCCGGTTTCGTGTCTGGTGGTGACGACGATGACTCCTGCTCAGGCCCAGCCCACTCCGACGACTCCGGTGTCAGGCTGGTGGAAAACGAACCCCGGATAAAGAGAGAAAGGTCACCCACCCTCCAACCGCCAAAGAAGAGAATCCGTCTAGGATCCAGAGAGGACTTAGCTAGCCCGGAATCTGACAGTCCCTTCCGACCTTGGTCCTTCGCTGAGGAACCGCAGCGGGAACCTCTGTCTTTAGTCAAGAAAGTTAACGAAACTAGCTTATTACGGCAGCGAAGGAGGCCTTTGGAGCCACCACCTCCCCCAGTCCCGATAATTGTTCCCGAGCCGAGACCTGGACCGCCAAGGGTACCAGTACACCCGGGCGTCGTGGAATCCTTTCCAGAGAAACCTAAACCGAGGGAGCAAAGGAATTACAAAAACATGACCAGAGAGAGAAGAATAGAAGCGAATGCGAGGGAAAGGACGAGAGTTCACACCATCAGCGCCGCCTTCGATACGTTAAGAAGATCCATACCCGCGTATAGTCACAACCAAAAACTTTCGAAGCTATCTGTGCTCCGAATAGCATGTGCATACATTGCTGCGCTATCTGCGGCCATAGATCCGAACGAGGAGCTTTCTGAAGCAGTGGAAAAGGTGACGCAGACGATACACACAGAAGGAAAGTTAAGAAAGAAGAAAGACGATCCCTAGCCGTCCTACTATGCCTAGTTAACGTTAGTACAAAAACGACAATAATAATTATAAACCGACGATTTTTTAAATTGAATCTCTAATAGCTGGTTGAACCAGAGTTTAAAAAAATTAACTGTAGGAAAACTGTCAAGTGAATGCATTTAACTAAGAATGTTACGTCCATTATTGATGTCTTTTTGGGCTACAGATAATTTGATGTTTTTTATCTGTAATTTGCGAAGTTACCTCATTACATAACTTGATGGGTTTCTTGCTAGAAGCTTCTAGTTTCAGTCTACAAATTATTATTAGCACAAGAGTTAACAATATCTCATTTTTTTTCATTACCTAAGGATTTCTTGTGCCTTCAACTTTTGCCACAACCCCAGTATTAGTAAGCTTCGCCTTAACTGAATGTATTTTGGCTTTAATTGTTTTTATAGGTTGTCCTATAAAATGTTTATATTTATTATAACTCGAGTCAGTAATTTTAAGACAGAAATGTATATTTTATGCGATAGTTGTAACTGTAAATACTGTAAATATTGGATAGATGTAAATAGGTTATGTAAGAACAGAACAATAAGGCACTTTTGTAGTTTCGAGTGGGAAATATGACAATAACTTTAAGCGACAGTTGATTCAACGAAGCAGAAATATAATCAGCAAATAAGGTTTTTGAAATTATAGAAAAAATACAAAAATGTCGTTAGGTTATAAACAGTTCAGCAAATAATGTATGAAAGATAATAGAAATTGATTTGCGTAAAAAGTGATACTTTTAAGTATTTTTGGTATAAATTGAATTGAGCAAACAAAAATGCCTTATGACCTAATGTGATAGAAACTGTGTATGGTAGAGCCGCATAAGTATAATATTTTGTTTGTATCTAAATAAAAAAAACACTAAAAATTAATTGGTCAAAACTTTTAGATTTTCGTCCTATTAAAATTTTTATCATAGGTATGAAAATCTATGCTAGCCTCTTATTTAAGAAGATTTATACTTACATTTAAGCAACATTGGTTTTAAAAAAGAAAGTTTATTATACTTATGACTCTCTAGTCATATATTTATACATTGAAAAATGTGGTACATTTTACGAGTAAAATGAATAAAAAGATGTGTAACCTACTTTTATTTTGTAAAACTTGTGTAAAATGTATTTTAATCTTTTCAATGCCATTCATCCAAGATGAAAACATAATAAACGTGAAAATGGAACAGAATTTCTGACTTTTAATCATCCAACCAACCAATTGAAACTCAAATGTTTTGTCCTCCATTCGCCGTAAGTTGGCACAATATTTTATATGAAATGTCACAATTAGTATGAAATTCCGTGCAAAGTTATTTTGAAGAGAATATAGGCATGCTTACTGCTTAGCATGGCCACTGTAACTTTCTATCTGCAACAGGATAGATAATCTATGATAGATTGAAATTTAAAATTGACTTTCTTCTTAAATATCAGCTTGTTTATTTATTTATATGGCGCTTCGTCTATAACCATGGCCAGTGTCAAGTAAAGGCGGGAAACCAATTTTTTTGTTCCAATAACTTTAAACAACGTTACATAAATTTCGTCAAGTGTAAAGTCTAGTCAGAGTAAAGATAAAACGTCAATACAGTCAGAGTCAAGTCAGTCGATTTAGTAAAGCGGTAGAAGCTTTACTAAAACTTCGGATGGAGTTTTGGAGGGGAACACAAAATAGCACGTTTCTTGAGTTGTATCACTTGTCCACACTTGTGTATGACAACGAATGTTTAATATTTGATATTCTACCATCATCACACATTAAACACCGAAATAACACAAATTTAATAAAAAATACAAAACACAACGTTACTGTCTGAAATCCCCGCCAAAACTCCACCTAGTGTTGCAATTCTTTCGTGTCTCTGCGATAGTCCTAGAGCCTGGAGGTCATTAAGGTTCAAATTTATAAAAGGGTTTTTATGAAAGAAAACAGTATCTCAAAATTTTCGATCATGTTTTAAGTACTAAGCGCTGACTATCGATACGGGCATTAAATTTGACCTGTCTCTCAAAGAAGATAGCCGTGGGAGAGCCATGCTTCGGCACGAATGGGCTGGCTCGACCAGAGTGATGCCACGGCCTCATAGAAAACTGGCGTGAAACGGCGTTGTGCTGTGTTTAGTTCAATGAGTGAGTTTACCGGTGGTTCAACTTCCCTAATCCCTCTTTCCCTATTCCCATTCCCTCATAAAGGCCGGCAACGCACTTGTGACTCTTCGGATGTCGTGAGTGTCCATTGGCGACGACAGTTGGTCTCCATCAGGTAACCCGTCTGCTCTTTTGCCTCCTAAATATCATGTTAAAAAAGAAGAATCAAAGCACATTACTTTTCTACTAATAATAATAACTTGGAATATGGGTTACAAGTCTGTGGCTCCTGCCAATGGTATTGATACAACTAATATTATTTCTCCGCTCATTTTCTACCCCACTTACCTAAATAGGAAGTAGCGGCATATGTCAGTCCACAATGGGTTCAGTCATTCTGCCAGCTGCGCTAGCGGCACGTGGCTGTATGTCAATATTCCTTGTTATCTGCCGGATATTAAAAAAAAAAGAAAGGAGGTAATTCACGGGGAATTCGAAATTCGAATAGGGAACTGTTTTACCATTACCGTTACTGTCTTGTTCTAATACAATGTTAGCACAGATTATTAAACGAACATGCTATTTACAGGTATTTACAAAACTTTAGGGATTGTATGTTTCCCTGATATAGAGTTATCTGTGTAACACCGCTAAGAGCGAAAATGAATTTTGGCGATTTGTATGGGCAAACTCATCGCTGGGGCGCTTGGCCATACAAATCACGAACATCTTTTTTCACTTTAAGCGCTGCTACTTTCACAGTGAGCTCTATATCAGGCACACATTGGATCCCTAAAGTTTCATCACTTATTATTGTTACACCTATATAGGAGGGTGTAGTTCGGCTACAGTCCGCACGTTAACCGAATTTATGGTGAAAAAAAAGCCTGTCAAAATCCATACAAAAATAAATGAAGACATAAGTGGAAGAACACTTATGTCTTCAACAAGAACATTAAACAATACTGGATTTTAGCGTATATGGACGCTTTAGGAGCGAAAAAAATATGAATTGAAATAAAAATAATGTGGATTTGATAGCAAGATAGAGAAGCTAGATAATTAAATAGATTAATTATAAGATTTATCAAAATTGTAGGGTTAAAAATGAGTATTTACTCCAAGGTTGTAAAATGTTAGTCATTCACTTCCACTTATTTGTTCAAATCAGAAATCTCGGATACTATGCGGTGGACCCAGCAACAAAAATTATCAGTGTGTTCCGCCATCAATTATTTCAGATCGAAAATTTGGATAATATGCGTTATTACATTTTTTTCAATGATATTTAGGGGGCAAGCGAGCAGACGGGTTACCTGATGGAAAGCAACTGCCGTCGCCCGTGGACACTCGTGACATCCGAAGAGTCGCCGGCCTTTATGAGGGAATGGGGATAAGGGGTATTAGGGAAGTTAAGCCACCGGTAAACTCACTCACTGAACGAAACGCAGGTCAACACCGTTGCATGGCTCTCCCACGGCAGTGAGCATTCGCATTGTGTACTTAAGATCGGAAAATGTCTCATTTGTACACGCCTCCACCGGGGCTCGAACCTCTCGAGTGCGAACCAAAGGTCTTACCCACTACTTACTAGGCCACAGACGCTCTAAGTGCATTTCTTCTATGCAATAGGATATTTTACTATTTTTTTACTATACGGGCCCCTCCGCACTCCGAAGATAATATGCAAGGGTTGCATATTATAGGATTCCGCAATGGAAGGACCTACACCGTGCTGGATAATGGACGAATATTTATCAAATAAAATATAATTATAATATATAGCCGCTGGGTTTTAAAAAAATAGTAAAGAAAATTCCTCTATGTATATCGATACATATAATGAAACAGTAAAATTGGAGTGTCTATAATAAAACATTTAATATTGTTGCAAAATAATCAATGTGGGGGTGCTAAGGAACAATAAGGAACTAATCTCAGGAACTACTGGACGGATTTGAATAATTATTTTTTGTTTAGTAGCTATTAGGTCTGGGCAACTTTTTATTCCGGAAAAAGGTACGGTTCCCGCGTGATATTCAAATTTTTGCGCAACAAAGTTGCGGGCACCATCTAGTTCGTAAATAAAATAGCCGTTTCATAGACATCACGAGGACGAGTGGAAAATAAAATGCGCCACTTGGCTAACTTCTTTATTATAAAAATTTAAAAATCATATTAGGGTGAATCAACTTTTTCTTGTCCTGGACAAATTTTTGAATAAAAAGTCAATCAGCGTATTTTTCATCGATAAAATAAGTTTATTCGATGGCCAATGAAATATCTTAACCGATAAAATACTAAATCAAAACATTTCTATGTATAAAGTCAATGGTCCAGGGGACAAAATCATATTTTCTGTCCCAGAATTTGTATAAATTCTGGGACATTTTTTGTCCCCTGGCAACTGCTTGTAAACATATAAGAGCTGTATTTTTTTTCTGAAATTTTCACTTATAATATTGGTCTATGTATTAAGATAATGTGTATATGATTAGGTTTTAATTAGGTATTAGTAATTATTAAGGCTTAAACTCGTAAAGGCAGAAATTGCGGTACAAAAAAAGTTGATTCACCCATTAACACTAATCTCCTTTTACATTGGTTACATAAAACAATCGATTGTTTGGCAACGTGTACAGTTCGGCCCCATTTGTTATAAGCAGTCCACCCCAGTGCAATGACAGCTGGAGACACACATGTTGCGAATACACATGTGTCTAATCAGCCCGTTATAATACTAAGCTGTTGTAAGTGATAAGGAATTACGCTTTTTCGGATAATCCAGACTTTCAACTTATATGCCGCTCCCCATAAATATTTGTGGTACACTTTATGGAAAAACTTCAGGCTTGGGCTTTGGCATAGTATTTTTTGTGAATGTCTAGATGTGTTAAAAATTTTTTAGAATTTTCTTCCAAGTGCCAATATTTCGTCCAGATGTAACAGAAACTGTTTCATTGCAGGGTCACTGAAAATGTCCAAGTAAACGTGGGTTAAGTGCTGAAGAAAAGAAGGTCAGAATGTTGGAGATTTTCCACCAGAGCAAGGATTTCTTTCAGTTAAAGGTTTGAAAATAACATTGTTAAAATTAACTACACTCATTTTAAAAAAGAATTATATAGCTTTATAATTTAGGTTTGTATATTTTAATCTTAGGAACTAGAAAAGATTGCTCCAAAAGAAAAAGTCATAACGATGCAGTCCGTTAAGGAGGTAGTACAAAGCTTGGTGGATGATCATCTGGTAGACACTGAGAAAATTGGCAGTTGTAAGTGATAAGAAATTACGCTTTTTCGGATAATCCAGGCTTTCACCTTATATCCGCTCCCTTTTACATATTTGTGGTACACTTTATGAAAAAACTTCGGGCTTGGGCTTTGGCATAGTATTTTTTGTGAATGTCTAGATGTGTTAAAAAAAAAAATAATACTAATAATATTGATAATAGATAATGAAAATATAAAATGTACTCCTAACGTCATCTATGAGTGAAGATGTGCAACTGTAAAGATAAAATAAATGAACTGAGTATCATGTATCCAGTATTTAAAAAAACTCGATGTCACGGCGTATAAAAATCTCAAAAAGATGTGCTTTTTCGCAAGTCTTAATATCTAAAACTCAAAAGTGACTGACTGTTTGATTGATGTATTGTTGGTGATCTATGCACATCCCAAACCACGGATCGGTCGGAAGGTCGGATAGGGCTGAAATTTAACATGCAGTTTCATGTTTTGACTATACTAACTGCTAAGAAAAGGTTTTGTTTGAATATGGGGTAATCTCCTTTAAACTCCGTCCTTAAATGGTAATAAAAAAAGGGTTTGAAAGTTGGGCAAACGCTAGTCCTGTTAATGTTTGTAAATGTGTATGTTTGTTACGTCTTCTTCACGCTTAATGGAGGAAGCTGATATTCTGGATTAACACAAAGTTACCTTTTTTTATGGGTGTGCTGCTAGAGCCAAAGCTAGTAATGGTATAAACGCGAAAATTTTAAGAGTAATGGTTGGATATATGGAACTTTTATTCCTCTTTTCTTGCAAAAAATACTGCATGAATTTTATTTGGGTTTATACATAATTTTGGGTGGGTTGGGTTTATAAATAATAAAAAATTTTGATATATTTTAGATTCAATTTAAACAAAAGTAGACACAGAAAATATAAGCCAACATTTACAGTAAATGCAGCATGTGAGGACATCTAGCGTTGAGTAGTGTATATCTAAACATTTTTAATATCTCCACTAGCGCCATCTGACACCAAATAGCATAACTACCATGTGTATAGTTTGCTACGTAATACACGCTATCTTTTCTAGATGGCAGCATATGTTTTTGGCGGGAAATAAAAACTTCTGGTTTTGAATTTGATTTACAATTTATTGTCTGTTCAATTTTATCAACTTAGTTACTAACATTATTTGTTTTATAATTTAAGCTGTCCATTTTAAGCATCTTGTGTCTAGGTGTGTTCCAAGACATCGCACGCAGCAATATCGGGCGCCGCAAGGTATGCATGTGTAATTTGAAGGAAATCCACAAACAGCACAGAAATGACGGTCAGGGAACCTGAAAAACAAATAAATTGATTGAGTATTTCTTATTGGTATTTCTAATGTTACTAACGCAAAAAAAAGTAAGGAATAATTTCTACAATTGTAAACATTTAGGCTAGATACCTACTACATATTTTGAATATGTAGTGTGCTGTGTAATAATGTTGTGTATGTATTGTTTTTCTAATAATTTTAACTTACTTTGAGGGCGGTGCTTGTGCCGATAAATAATTAGGGGGATCGGGTCTAAAGCTTGCATCTTCTTCAACTAGCTGGGCAAAGGTTTTACGAAATCTCATCTTATAATACTCCGCGCTTTTAGCTTTCTTTTTTCGTGTAGGTTTCTCATTAGAGTCTGCAAATTTAGGGACCTTTTTAGACATAACCAGATCAGCATGTGGATCTTCATGGAAATTGTCTTGCTCCAGAGCTTCAACGGCTTTCCTCGCTCTTCTCTTTCTTGCTGCATCATCGAGTACTCTCTTCTTCTCCGCATCTTTAACTCTATTCGACTCTCTTGACGCCATTTTCTTTACAATCCCTTATCGTGAACAGGAATACTTAGCTGGTCCATTAAATCATCGACGCGAGCTTGTAATGTGTCTACGATGTCTGAAGAAATAAACAAATGTGTTTCATCCAAATCTTGAAGTATGAATTTTCTTCCAAGTGCCAATGTTTCGTCAAGATGTAACAGAAACTGTTTCATTGCAGGGTCACTGAAAATGTCCAAGAAACGTGGGTTAAGTGCTGAAGAAAAGAAGGTCAGAATGTTGGAGATTTTCCACCAGAGCAAGGATTTCTTTCAATTAAAGGTTTGAAATTATTAAAATAACTACACTTATATTAAAAAAGAATTTTATAGCTTCACAATATAGGTTTGTATATTTTAATCTTAGGAACTAGAAAAGATCGCTCCAAAAGAGAAAGGCATAACAATGCAGTCCGTTAAGGAGGTAGTACAAAGCTTGGTGGATGATCATCTGGTAGACACTGAGAAAATTGGCACTTCTATTTATTTTTGGTCCTTTCCAAGGTATTGTAATGATAATATTATTATCTTTACAAGAATCATGATTGTGTCATATATATCTTTATTAAATGTATATCTGCAAGGAGCTCCTGAAGTACTGAAACCATTTTAAATTTAATTTGCACACCATGTTTTTCATAATTCGAACCTAAAATATAACATAGACAATCGTCGTTGAAGTTCTAACACCACATAAGTCACTTTTTGGCTATTGCGTCATTTTGATGCCGTTTTCCAGAACATCGGAAAACGCATTGTTTAAGTTAATCAGGAACATGTGTCAGCTAACAAAAACTTGTAAAAATTTTTAATTGTAAAAATCTGATGATCTATACAAAAGTCAATCAATTGTTTCTCTCACTTGAAAAGTTGCTACTTTTGACTTAAGTGGTGTTAGAACTTCAACATTTTTTGGGTCAATTAGTGCTTAGTTTATTGTATTTTACCAGATATAAATATATTAATATAAATAAATGTCTCATTGAACTTTTCAATACCATTATTTTATTTTATAGCAAAGCAAAAAACAGTAAGAGAAGAAAACTCAATGAACTACAGACAGAGTTTGAAGAAGTCAATAAGAAAATTAAAAAGGCTGAAGAAAATATTGCTACAGAATCAGTGAGTTCATACTTTTGAATTTGAATTAATTTTGAATTATACCTAGTCCCTTTTCTGCAAATATTATCGTAAATGGCTGTCTGTCTAGTATCTGCCTGTATTGTAATATTTTGATGCAAAATAGACAAATGAACTCCAAAATAGAAAAAATAATATTACACTTTACATTTAAAGGAATATTGTATTTTAATTTTTTTCTTTATGCATATCCATTAAAATAAATTTTCCTTTGTATAGGTTGACCGAGAACCAACTGAGGAGAGAACACAAATTTTAACAACATTACAGGAATTGTCCAAAAAAGAAATTGACTTAAAAAAAGAACTCGAGAAGTATAGAGATTGTGATCCTGAGTACATAACACAACTGAAATCTGAAACTGAGGTAATAATCCATATTACATAAAATTGTGTGCATATCACCGAGTTAATACTAGAGGAACCGGCCTAAGCAATAGGGAATATGTATGATTTTTTATTCTTTCTTTAAGAAAATCTACCTTTATAGGAAAACAATGAAGTAGACTACTGTCTACGACATAGTTTTCCTATATATGTATATATACATACAATCAGTTTTTTGATAAAATTTAAAACAACAAAGTTACAAGCCTTTAAAGTAGTTAGAAAGAGAGATTCAAAATTGATTGTGATGTCAAAGTCCATTAGCTGCATACAAAGTTCATACTAAATAACGTTTTGAGAGAAAGAGATGGGCAGAAAACTGAAATTGCTAAATATCTTACTTATTTCTCAACAGAATTTAGAGATTTTTTCGTCATTCTGTGTATCTTTTAGCCCGCTATCATAATAATGTGCATTCAATAAATTTTGTCTTATGAGCATCTTCCCAATTGTGCACTAACTCTCAACTACATCCTGATGTCATCACTGTCTTTATGCTGAAAATGCTTATCAGGTGCACATGTAACCAATGTTTAATTTGTGGTACTCAAACTATCTGCGACTTAATGATGATTGCAAATGCGTCTTAATCATTGTAATAATTGTTCAAGCTATTGAACACTAATATTTTAATGAAATCGGTTTGAGTCCTGATAAAATAATAAACCACATGATAAATTATGTTATTTTCCCTTTAAGTTTGCCTGGTACCCTATCTTTTGCAGGATTTAAAAGGAGCCATAAATAGATGGACAGAAAATATTTACATTCTCAAATCATACATGAAAAATACTTTTCAAGTGGAAAGTGAAGTCATTAACCAGAATTTTGAGATTCCGCCCGACATGGACTACATTGAAGACTAGCAACTTATCTGCAATGTTTGTTGTATAAAATATGTTTGGTATTTTAGAAATATTACTCTTGCTATTTTTTCCTCAATTAGTTAAAACTATAATGTCTGTGTGGCAATTTTTTTTGTTGCTGAGAGAGTAAAAGCTTAACATTAGTCTTGCATTGATGTAAGAACTGTAAATAATTAAAAACTTTTCCGTCTAAAATTAACATTTCATTGATTAACATGTTATTTATTTTTATAATAACTAATTTAACATTAGATTTTCTAACCTCAAAGGGGTTGAACATTAGCTGCATTAATCGCAATAGAAATTTGAATTGTATCGTCCAGTTTTTATGTCCCTAATTTTAATTATAGTATCAAAATATGAAGATATGAATTAAATATGTTTCCTATTATATATTTCCTATATCTTGTATTGTGAATAGCTTACCATTCCACAAGCACTCCTTTCATAACATTCACCATGGTTCATGTTAAACTTTATTACCTTGAATAAGCCACTCACTAGTTTAAAACAGTATTACTATTGAAAGAAATTAAAACACTATCAAATCTTTTCAATTCGCTAATCAACAATTTGGAAAACAAGCCAACGGTAAATAGCATAAATAAAAGTACTACTAAAAGTAAATAGTTCTTCTTCTTCTTCTTTTAAAGAATGGCTCCTTCATGAATTGCCAATGTTAGAGTGTAGCGATGGAGACTACCAAATGAAAAGGTATCATGAAGAAACAAGGGTACGGTAGTTATGAACGCGTACGGTATCTGCTGACAATTTGACAACATAAAGTTTGTACAAAAGGAGTATTTACAAAAGATAGGACACATTTAAAACTGATAGGGCGAGGAATTATCGGAGGAAGGATGTCATATAGTGAGGATTGGTTCTTTGGACAACAGAAGAAAATATGGTCTAAATTGCCTTCGTCTAAGCCACACTCACAAAGGGAACTGTCTCTAACCCTAATCTTGGCTAGGAAAACAGGCGAGCAACAGTGACCCAGTCTCATTCGGCAAACTGTTGAACACACTGGTTTACTTGCTGCTTTAAATTTAAAAAACCATGGCTTGACAAGAACAGTACCTTGGATCTCAAAATAGTGTTTGCCCTTATCAACGCTGGTTCTGTTCCATTCATTTTGCCAATTGGTATACATATCATTTTTAGCTTGTGAAAGTAGGTCCTGGCAATAAACCCTGTAATAGTTAGGCAAGCCTGTTGTTATGGCAACCTTAGCATATGCATCTACATGCTCATTGCCTGTTATGCCACTATGTCCTGGTATCCAAGCCAGAACAACCTGAATGTTTTGTATTTGACACCCAAGGAGTAGCTGCCTTATTTTCAAGACCAAAGGATGTCTACACTTGGAGCGAAACTGGTTGGAATTTATGGCTTCCAGTGCACTTCTTGAATCTGAGAGAATAATAGATTTATTGAGGTGGTGTGACTCAACAAAGGATAGTGCCTCCATAATGGCTAAGGTTTCCCCTGTGAACACTGATGAATGTGGTGGTAACTTAAAATTTAACACTACATTAACTCTAGGGATCCATACCGCCACACCAACACAGCTGCTCTCCAAGAGCTTAGATGCGTCAGTGAAAATAAGTAGCCACTCCCTAAAGTGTTGATCTATAATTTGATTGAATTGTGTATTGGCAAAGACAGAGTTCTTATCAATTGAAAAATTTAGAAGCACTTCTGTACGGAGGGTAAGTGCATTATAGGGAGTGGAAAATAGGGGATTTAGTTGGGTCTGGAAAATGGGGCAAGGTAAACGGGTTAGTTTATGGTAGCTTATCAGGAGACAAGGAAGGTCCTTATGCAACCAGTAGCTTGAAGAGCTAACTAATTGTGAAAGGGTATGAAGTTTGGCAAGGAGTGGATGGGATGAGTTTTGGAATAACTTAAACACAAATCTGTCTGACAGGTACTGTCTTCTGATGTAAAGCGGGGGGTCCCCACACTCAACTTGAAGAGCATTAATAGGCGTTGATCTCATTGCTCCAATTACTATTCTCAATGATTTTGCTTGGATTTTGTCCAGACTTTTGAGAGATACTTTACTGCAGGGCTCTAGAAGAAATGAGCCATAGTCCAGATGGCTTCGGACTAAGGAATTGTACAACAGCTTCTGCGTGTAAGGATGCGAACCCCACCAAACACCTGAGAGAGAGCGTAATACGTTTATGTTTTTTTCGCACTTCTTTACTACATAATTCATGTGATGTACACCTGTCAACTTTGAATCTAGGTACACACCTAAAAATTTAACACTATCCCTAACTGGGAAACTTTGCTGGTTTGGACCGATGTTGAGATTTGGTATAGTTCTGGAGCGAGAAAATACAACAACAGAGCTTTTGGCGATAGAAATGGACAAGCCATGTCTATTCATCCATTCATTAAGATAGCCAATGGCAGAGTTGAGGCGGGCGGAGCATTCCGCAATATCTTTTGAGGCAATGTACATGGCCCAATCATCTGCGTACTGGAGGAAATCGCAAAAACTCGTGACAACGAGGTCAGCGTCAAAAGTATAAATACTGTAGAGGTGAGGACTGAGGACCTGACCTTGCGGGAGGCCTTGATAGACTTTTCTTGAAGGTAATTGGGAATTTTGGGTGGAGATGGTTACGGAACGGGAAGTAAGGGAGTTACAGATATAATTTGTCATCCTTGTCGAGCCACTCAGCTGATGCAATTTTTGCCTGAGCACTGGAAGTCTGACGTTGTCGTACGCAGAGGAAACGTCCATGAACACCGCTACCACATGTTCCATTTTCGAAAAAGCGATGCGGATATCGGTAACAAGTGTTGCTACACTGTCCATTGTGCTAAAGCCTTTTCGAAAACCGAATTGTGTTTTTGATATCACACCCCGACTCTCCATTAGCCACTCCAGTCTGTTCTTGATTAAATGCTCCAGAATTTTCCCTAAAGTGTCAGAAAGGGCAATAGGTCTGTAACTGTTTGGGTCATTAGTTGGTTTTCCCGGTTTAATAATAGGCAAAATAATCTGTGAACGCCAGTCATCCGGAGGAACTTCCGACTCGTAAATGTCGTTCAGAATCTTGAGACATAGGCGTTGTGTGTCTGGTCCACTATTGACAATGAAGGAATATGGAATTCCATCTGCGCCAGGAGAGGTATCCTTCAATGAACTTAAAACTAGGCGGAATTCCTCCAGAGAATATGGTGAGTCTAGCCAGTTTGAGGATGATCCTAAAGAGGGACAAACACTAAGTTCTTCGAAAGTTGGAGCCGTCGGTGGAGCCAGCCTTCGAGAAAATGCGTCAATCCATTCAGAAGGATCATTGGACTGACGGTAATTGCTTGCCAAAAGTGATCCACGAAATCTCTTTATGTTTTCCCAGACTAGTGAGGATTTAGATGCAGGCGACAGACTTAAACAGAACTGTCGCCAGCCTTCCCTCTTCTTTTCAGAAAATAATTTAGAAACCTCAGCCGAAATTTTTTTGTAGTTCAGAAAATTCGTCATGGTCATTGACCTAGAATATAGTCGGTCAGCATCCCTACGGCGCCTACAAGCTAAAGTACATTCCTCATCCCACCATGGAGGTGACGGTCTGCGAGGAGTAGTGCTCTTAAGTGGGATAGAGCTCTCTGCTGCATGTAACAAGATATGCTTAAGATTTTGATATTGAATGTGGGGGCTTGTGCTTAAGTTTGGGATAAGGTTGGTTTCTAGGTCTGTCGCTATGGCGTATTCCACCCAATTAGCTTTTTGGAGTTTATATTTAAGTCTGGGGGGATTAGGGATCATTGTCTGTCTAGTCGAGTAGGTTAGTATAATACTGATAGGAAAATGATCGCTACCATAGGAACTTGACAGGACGGACCATGAACACAAAGATGAAATAGCCGGAGAGCACAACGATAGATCCACCACACTCCTAGGATTTTGCAAAGGCGAAACCCTACGAGTCGGAGATCCATCGTTAAGCACCACTAAGTTATTATCGTCTAAGATGTCCATGAATAGGGATGAGTTATGATCATTGAAATAGGACCCCCAGGATGTATGGTGGACATTAAAGTCACCTAATACAACCCGAGGGAGAGATATAGAGGAGAGGATTGTTGAAAGCTCAGAGAGGACTGTAGGGCTAGGGGTGGGAATATACACAGATATATATACAGTATTTACAATACGGACAGCCACAATATTTAACAAACTACTATGTACAGGAAGAGACAACACTGAATATGTACATTGGCTGGAAACCAGAATGGCTACTCCAGCCTTGCCATCTACTCTGTCATCCCGGAAACATGAGTAGCCAGGGACACGAAAACGTGAACCAGGCTTTAACCATGTTTCCTGGATGGCAATGAGCAATGGATTAAAACTATTGATTATATTACAGATGTCCTGTTTCTTGTTCCTAAGACTCCGGCAGTTCCACTGTATGATCGGGAACTGGTCCATTATTGAGGACTGAATTAAGGAGCTGAGTCAGGCTTGCACGAGTTTTGTTCGGTAGTCCGGAGTCTCCAAATCGAGAAATTATGTGGATGAGGGTGTTGATGAGGGTGTCAAGGAAGTTGTCGTTCGGAGATATTTCAGTACTGTTAGGATATGCACACCCATTAGGTGACTGAGATGCTGGTTCATTGATAATGTTTCTGTGAGCCTGGTGGTCATAGCCAGGGGTCACAGGGGCTGGTATACGGCGAGGAGTATAAACAGTTTTCCTGTATGATGTTGTAACAGGAGATTTGGGTTGTGGTCTAGATTGGAGGGAAGGATAGGCAAAGGTTATAGAGGAGGGAGAGGTTTTGGCAGAGTCTGCAAATGAGCGTCTGACGTGGGGAAAACGAGCCGAAGCTTCCATGTATGGAATACTTTCCTGCGACATCACTAATTTAATTTCTTTTTGTCGAGCATGTTCTGGACAGGAAGGGCTGTTCGCGGCATGTGATCCTGAACAAAACAGGCAGGTTGGATTAGTTGCCTTACAGGATTCCACCTCATGAGACTGACCACATTTATAACACCGGGGATTGGAACGGCACTGGGCTTTAATGTGCCCGAATCGACAACACTTATTGCACTGGATGACTGGGAGTAGGTAGGTTTCAACGGGTAATGAGGAGAAGTAACAATATACACGGGGAGGAAGTTTTTGTCCTGAAAAAGTCAGGACAACTGATCGGGTTGGGGACCATGAGGTTTGTTGGTCATTGGAAATTTTCTTACTGAGTCTCCGGGCCTTCAAAACTTCTCCGCAACCCGACGGGACTCTCAAATTTTCTATCAGTTCTTCCATGGACCAGTCCACGGGAACATCACGGACAATACCCATACGAGTTATACTAAACAACGGGATTGA
Source organism: Cyclargus thomasi (assembly GCA_026546445.1). Classification (NCBI taxonomy): domain Eukaryota; kingdom Metazoa; phylum Arthropoda; class Insecta; order Lepidoptera; family Lycaenidae; genus Cyclargus; species Cyclargus thomasi. The sequence continues at coordinate 173,618 of JAOTAV010000007.1, forward strand.
ACTAGTATAGCCAGCCTTTGAGATTGATGGAAGATTTAAAAAGGAGTTTGCATTTTCTGCCGAGTCAAATTCAATAGAAATTCTATTGCGGCCTATCTTTTTAATGCCATCCATTTTTATATTTGTGACATTATTTTTGTATAAAAACTGGCCAAATTCCATCGGTCTCAAAGGTGCTCCGGTTTCCGAATCCGGTTTCGACACATGAACCACAAAAGGCGCGATATCATTGTTGGTATAAAGTTTTTTGTTCTCGAAGTTAGGACATACGTAACTCATTTGGATAGAAGGTATGGAATGAGAGTTATCTGTTAACCTTTTAGATGAAGTGTTTGTATTGTCCGAATTAGGTCGTTTTCTCGAAATAAACGTTTCACATACCATATCTTCTGGAACATTGGAACACCCGCCACCCGGGTCAGGCGGTTCCGCGTCTATGGCGGCTAACTTAGGTTATGTACACCAATAAAAATTACAATATATAACACTTACACAAAGACAATTACAACTAATTAGACCTCCACAACCAGTAAAGAACTTCAACAGTAAAAATTACACTAAATCAACGAGAAAAGTATACCAAAAACGAAAATAAGAAAAAAACCACTTGTTTGGGCAATCACCAAAATGGCAGTCCTTTCAAAATCTAAACAAACCGCCAACCAACAAATGGCTTTGACATTTGACATTAACTGTCAATCTGGCGTAAGTGTTCTTCCTCTAATTCTTTATATAATTTCTAAACGAGGAGGCTTAAGCCAATAAAAATATAAGCTGCATACTTATATAGTATATTCGAATTAAAAAGAAGTAACTTACAATTTTTGCGAAATAAAACTGACAATATATAGTAATATTATTTCCCTGCAAAAGATTATTGTATGATGGTCAACATAACATAATTTCAATTGTTGTAGTAATTGTACAGTTCAAGTGAAGTGTGTGTTATCATGTGTTACATACAATCAAAAATCAATAATATCAATGTATTTTAAACAGGTACCAAGCTTTCATGGCGATGTTCGGTACCACGACCAAGCATCTAGTACTCAACTCTAACAACTCCTGTCTCGGATCCGAAGCCGTTCACAGAAGTCAGCACAAACTACATCTACTAGATGCAGAAATATTCCCCCTACTGCGGGACAGCAGTATACCTGCAGTGTGGACACCGACACAGAACACTGTGACAGACGAAAAGGAACTCGCAGAGCTTAAGAATAAAGTCTGTTTTGTGTTTGGCATTTCTATCTTGCTATTTAACTTATTGAAAACACTATTAATGTGGAAACATCCGCTTGCAAATGTACACTAGCAGTACTATTTAATATTTTCTGCGTATTTACCATTCGCTTCATTTTTTTAAATAGATTTTTGTGTCTATTACAGATTGCTCTTGCGCAGTTCCAAAGCATTGCCCGCGCGGAACCGCAACATGACAGCCTTAGGGGTGACGTGCTGGCGGCGCGCACGCTCGCTGCGTACCACCTGCGACCCAAGAAGGAGTGGGATACGTGAGTATACCTACCATGCTTAAGTGAATTATGATAATTTTTATAGCCAAATACTATTGATAATACTAGTCTCTTATGCACCTATCTGTTATAGGTCTGATAACTTCAGATTGTGGAAAGAGTGACAAGTATTTAGTTAAAATTTTGAAATCTGTAAATTTTACATAGTATATGGTAAATATCAAGAACAGATACACATATTATGTGATTAAGATATCATATAACATGTGACTGTCATAGTAAGCCTTTAAATGCTTTAATTCCCCAGATCAGCAGGACCCAAGCTTGTGATCCAGGACTATATTCAGGAGGCTTTCAGTGTAGACGGTTTTTCGAAGAGTCTGGAGCGATTCAAGCAAGAGGTGGAGAGTAAACGTGCGAGTAGAGCAAGACAGGAATACCCTAAAGTTGTGTTCATGGGCACCGGGTCCTGCATACCGAGCAAGACTAGGAATACTAGCGGCATTCTGTTGCAGATTGAGTAAGTTAGGGTAAAGCTAGCTTTACCCGCGTGGAATTCGAAAGTTGCGTTAATATACGAATATTTTGGGAACATGATGGTTTTCTAAATAGTCTGTTGCTCTCCATCCTTTCGAATAAGCCAAAAATCGAGTCAATTGGTTGATCTGACAATAGGAAGGAAAAGGAAAAGAAGGAAAAATACAAACAAGCAAATACACATTTCCATTTATAAAATTAATAAGTTTGAATATCAAACCTAAGGACCAAGGGTAACAAAATATTGTAGAATATAGAATATATTTCTGGAATCGTGTTATAAAGTTCTTGTTCTAAGGACTGACCGCTGTTTTACACATCGAGAAAGGTTCGCTTCTTTTGCACTTCATCAAACGATTATACGAATTCTGTCAATTGATTTTTACAATTTTTAGTGAAAGCCGTTCGATGCTACTGGACTGTGGCGAGGGTACGTTTGGGCAGCTCGTCAGGTTCTTCGGGCCGAAGCGAGTCAACTCGCTCCTGCGGACTTTGCGAGCGGTGTACGTGTCGCATCTACATGCTGATCACCACATAGGTTTGTACGCCATATTATATGGAATTAATCAATAACCCGACATCCGAACCAGTAGGCTTTAAAGTGAACCGGCCTAGTGTGATTTGGACTCGTACACGAAGAGTTCTATACCAGAAAAGCAGAAAATTGGGAAACTAGTTTTTTAAGTTAAACGGCTATAACAGACCTCGTTGTACAGTGGGGAAAATTGAAAGAGAGCCAGTTAACGGACCTACGTCATTTGTTCGGAATATGTTAATGCAATGTAAATCGTGATCTGGGTTGACATGAAACAGCCAAATTACTTGTAGACTACTGGACCGTTCACAAAATGGATCCTCCCCACAGGAAATCTTAATAGGACGATAGATAGAATAGATCATAAAACAATAAGATTTTGTTCTATGATTTCTCTCGTGAGCTGTCCAACTGGGTGTTGGTGAGAAATCTAAAGTTCAAGTAATCAGAAAGTACATTTTGGACATATGTTTTTGTACGGCATTGCCGAAAAATGGATAAGTATGTAGTATATAATTCATAATTACAATTTTCCTAAAAATGTGGTGTGTTTTTACAAAACTGTGGCTCAGTTTATTTTTAAATTCCTCAAAATTTCCCTTATCTCTTACAGGTTTAATCGGTGTCCTCCAAGCCCGTAGAGAAGCCTTGATGGAGGTGAACCAAGACATCCCCCCGCTGTACCTCCTGGCCCCGGGGCAGATCATGTCCTGGTTGACAATGTACGACCAGCAGTTCGAGAAGATCAGAGGGGATTTCATGCTCATACCTAATCAGAACTTGGTAAGGAGAAATCTGACTACACAATTGTTTATAATTATTTTGGTTACATTCCAATTCTTTACTGCAATGGGAGGCGAACCACAAAAATGCCATTCTGTGATGAAAGCTATATGTGTAATTTTGCTCTACATCACTAGAAAGCGGTGGCGTAAATATCAGTAGAATATGAAATGTATAGCTTTTATGACGTCATAAAGTGGCATTTTATTTTAATTTTTGTGGGTCGCGTACGCTTTCAAGTTGCAGTTAAGATCGGAATGTTACTTCTTATTTAATACCGGCTTCTCCGACAGATCTAACATGACATATAGAAAAGGTTACATCTCACTTTCTCGGCATAATATGTTGTCTTATGACTTTTATTAGTCATAACTGAGAATGGACAACATTGGTTACTAACTGTTGGCAATTGAATACATAAGTGGAAGAAGCGGTCAACTAACATTTTGCAACCTTTGAATATATACTATTTTTTTTATAAAATTTTGACAAATCTTTTAGGTTACCTATTTTTTATCTAGCTAGTGTATCTGGCAGGGGTGAAATAAGAGACCTAGTTAGGTCATATGAGTAACAGACCTAAACAGGTTAGGAACCACTTAGTTATTACGTCCGCGTATGGTATAACCACCAGGTTAGTTATTACGTCCGCGTGAATCTTTATGAACTATAATTATCCAGTTTTTACAACATTTTTTGACTACTGCTCGGCTCCTATTGGTCGTTGAGTGATGTTGAGTGATGCCTTCCTCGATAACCAAACAAACTCTTCAGCTTAATATTACTAGTATTAGTATAGATTCAATATTATCCAGCTGGAGTCCAAAGCCACAGCCGAGGACTCACTCACCCCAGGTGTGTTAGCTGACATCGGCGTGCGTGGTGTGGTCACGTGTCTGGTCGCTCACTGCCCCAATGCGTTCGGCGTCGCCGTCCACCTGCCAGACCATAAGATCACATACTCCGGTGATACTATCCCCTGCGAGGATCTGGTTAATATTGGTAAGCATATAGTTTACTGGGTTATATGGGGTTTTGCTGTTCTACTGGAACTTTAAGGGCCTGTTTCACAGGAACTGCGTTGCCGGCCTTTATAATAGGATATAAGGTAGGGGATAGGGGATTAGGGAAGTTGGGACACCGGTAAACTCACTCACTGAACGAAACACAGCACAACGCCGTTTCACGCCAGTTTTATGTGAGGCCGTGGTATTACTTCGGTTGAGCCGGCCCATTCGTGGCTTTCTTTGGAACATTAGGTTATGTTATTTGGGTTGGAAAATTCTAAAACCAAAAGTGGCCTATAATACTCTCGATCCTTTCAACTAAGTCAATGCCATATAATCAAGTCAATCGGTTGCTTCGTTTGAGCTCAAAGGAATGATGAATAAATTAACAAATAATACATTTTTTCCATATATAAAAATATTAGTAATCAGTATTAGTATGGATAACTTTTCAGGAATGGACTCCACACTCCTAATCCACGAAGCCACAATGGAGGACGAACTAGCTCAGGAGGCCCGTGCGAAGATGCACTCGACAACTTCACAGGCGATCGAAGTCGGCCGCCGCATGCGCGCCAACTTCACACTGTTAACTCATTTCAGCCAGCGGTATGCGAGACTACCGCGTATCAGCCAACACATGGTTGATACGTGCAACGTTGGCATAGCTTTCGATAATATGCAGGTATAATATTTTACCTTTGTTTTTTTATATCGATACCAACAGAATGGATGCTTACTTTAAACAAAAATACCATAGGCGTAGATTAACAGAGGACCAAGCTTCCGACGTTAGCTGTGTTTTCATGACGATGACGTTTGTACATTAATATTTTTCATCAAAGAAAGCATCTAATGCAAGAAAATGAAAACTATTCTAACTACTTCTAACTATGTGCTGTCCGATTTCTTATATAATTGCTACAACTCAAGTAATCCTAAATAGCTAATACATGAAATAAGATATATCCCAAATAGCTTTTTTGAGGTATTTGATTTTTTCGATTTTGAGAGCGAACTCATCTTAGCTTATCCTATACAATCTATCGGAGATAGTAAATAGTTATTTTAGTTTTAAATAACTGTCTATTATAGTTTTTAAATATAGCTATAGCTAAATGAAGCTCTTCTTCTGAAATTAAATAATTTTCTCGACAGGTATCAATGAGTGATCTGGATATTCTACCGCACATGTACGCGCCCCTGCAACTCATATTCGCTGATCACTGCGTAGAATTGGAAATGAAAGCAGCGCAAAGAGCGAAACGGCAAGAAAGGCGGACCTCCTCTCCCAACATTTCTCCTGGTATGATACGTCATTTTTCCACCGCGCAAATTGCAGACGTAGACCAAAAAGAGACCATAGACAAAGTTGTAGAATCCACAGATAATAAAATGACCATAGACAAAGACACCACAGACAATAATGAGAGTAGGTAGCGAATCTTTAGTTTTAGTCTGTGGTAATATGAAACTTATCTGATTCAGAATCTGTAGATGTTTCACAATAAACGACAAAAGAATCAAGCACCTTAGCCCTAAAGGGCTTAAAAATTAATGACATAATTGGTTCGGTATTTAAAAATGTATGTGGCTGTGAATCGGATAAGTTGTCGGTCAAATTCTAAGGTTTTGGACGCAAGTTTGACTGTGTTGTTAAATAGTTACTTTCATTCATTAAAAATATACAGAGAGATCGCTATTTTACATAATATCTCTGCGGAGCCAACAAACAATCAGCAATAACAACAGCCATGAACTCGCGTTCAGTCGCAAAACTTTAAAGGAACTATATTTTTCATACAAACCACTGAATCGTTAAAATTGTTGTGAAAATCGCATCGTATTGTTTTGTTGTTACATGATACGAGTTTGCGATTTTGGTAATGGTGCGTGCAATAATCGCGCAATTATTGCTATCGCGAGATACATGATATGCCCTGTCGTTCAAAAAACTTCAGTAACCAGGAACCCTACTCTCAAATAGCACATTTAAATCTTCGACCTCGACCGAATGCTGTCGTCCAGCTTTTGCAATGTCATTTCACGTCTGTTAAAGTAGGCAACATTTAGCCAAGTCTCTAGGGTTACCGTATCTCAGGATTTTTAACCCTTTCTCAGGATTGCGGCCCGACTTGGCAAATCTCAGGATTTTTAGTTTGTAAAAAACAAAATAATACCATGGTTTTTAAATGGTTTGGAAAAAAATTTTAAACTGCAAAAAATAGCTTACTCTCCGGACTTTTCATTTTTTCATCTGGTAACCCTAGTCAAGTCTGAATATTTGAACGTGTCGTTTGAGAGCTCCAGACATATTAGTCTTTCAGGTAGCTCAAAGCTATAGTTGTTGTTTTAAGTCATATAAGAGATCAGTTCGGTTATGAATATCATCGTTGTAATAAACTATTTAAATATTTATGTGGTATTATTTACACCTGCACTTTATTTACTAAATAAGTTAAGCGCGATGATGTTGGACATTTTAATTCTACAAAACTCTGTATTATATCTTATACAACCAAAGATATTACATTTACAGCTTTAAGTAGGCAGAATTAAGTGCGTTCTAAATAGGGGAAATTTAATTTAAAAACAGCAACCCTAAGCTACGCGCGATTGAACGCGATTTTGCCACAACTTGTACTGGAGCTCGCAAAACTGCCATACTTAAGAGGTTTGTGTACCAAACGGTTTACATACAACGGGCCATAACGTTTTCCACACTCTAAACACTTACTTAGAATAATGATTTTTTGTGGAAATGTTGTGAAAATGTCTCAGAGCTAGTCTTCTATGTTTTTGTTTTTTTTTTGACCGACATCCGCCCGCGACTCCGTTCGCGCGGATGTCGGTCTTTGCGTGGATGGTTTATTGCTCCATTCTGAGTAACTCTGACAATGACATCTTATAAATATCTATTTATTGAACCCAAATGCGGCGTTCAAGCCAAATCCGACTTTCTGCGCTAAATCCACTGCGGGTAACGCAACGTGTGTTCGCGGTTCTACAGAACGTCTATGGATAAAACTGAAAAGTTATTTTTTCCTATATATTTTATCAGGATACAGAGTAACCTATTTTATGCCAAAGATAATAAGGTGTAATTATACCAAGCTTCATCGAAATCGGAACGTTTTTACGTGATGCCTGAACATACAGACAGATAGACAAAAATTTATTTAATCACATATTTGGGTTTGGTATCGATCCTGTAACACTCCCTGCTATTTCATTTTTCAATATTTTCAATGCAGAGAATTAACCCTTGACCCAGAACATATTTTAAAATCTATGATAAATATTTAAAAACAACAAAAATTTAGAAGTCTTATAGTTCTGAGGCATTTCTACAATATATTACAAAATCATTACTCTAGGTGAGGGTTTAGAGGGTGAAAAACGTTATAGCCGTTTAAACGTTATATGAAAACCGTTTGGTACAAAATAGTTCCAGCTGTCACCGCGCCAGCTGTACTTCTGTGATAGTCTATTACAGAAATTGATTCCTAGGCAGAAGGGTGTTGACGTTACCCGACTAAATGACGTGGGTCCTACACGTGCCCGTGAATCAATTTCTTTAACAGTACAATGAATAAAGTGTAATTTTAATCTAAATATTGTCATATCTAGTTGTCATTACCTCGTTTCCTTTTCAAACAATGTTATTGTTCTAGAATGTTGCACATATGTGTGTACCTCGCCGTCATGCGCAAGTATGAAGTCTTCCCGCTACGTCCCATACAAAGATAACCGTGCGTCCAGTTAGTATTATATTTACTAAAGAAATACTTTCTTCGCCTTATCACTAAACAAAAAATAATACTGACTTATATTTTATCCGTGTGATTACCGTACTATGAATGTTTTGACCCGTCCTTTCATATCCTTCGCTTATTGATACAATTAAGAATGTTTATTTATGTCAGTTTTTACGAATCAACCTATATACGAGTATACAATAATTCCTGTGTACGTGTGTTTGTCACTGAACTCCTGAAAAACTGCTGAAACGATTTTGATGAAATTTGTTATGTTGTGTTCGAGGGGAGCGGTTAAGATTCATAGAACAAATCCGGCAGGACAACGCTGTCGGGTCCGCTAATTAATAATCGAATATCACACCTCGTTATACTCAAGTTAACCCTACACCTTAGATTGTACTGTTTTGTAAAAGTAAAGTTGACGTTTAAAAAGTGCTCTAACACACGAGCAACATGTCATCAAAAATCAAAATGGCATGGGTAACTGCAGACGTTGACATATTTGCCATGAAGATCAGCAGCCGCCGTCGTCGGCTCACATATTAATGGAGTCAGTTGCAAAATGGACACACTTCACGTTCATCATCACATCCATGGTTTTTTTTGTAAGGTTTTATTGTACTGTATTCTTTCGTTATCGGGTTTTCCTTCCTTACGCTATGACTCTAGAACGCAAGAACCGATTCCCATGGTTTTCGTTGTAAACGTCTCCGGCTTCGTGAGGTTTATAGCAAAGAAAATTCAGGAAAAAATTCAAGTGAAAAGCACGAAAAGTGGGGAAATCAACGCGGATGAAGTGGTGGGCTAAAGCTAGTATAATTTACAATACTACTGAGCTACTGAGCGTATGTGAGCGGATTCGAATAAATCTTTTTTTATTTAATAGTTATTAAGTCTAGGCAACCCATAGGATACTTTTTATCCCGGGAAAATGTACAGTTCCCGTGATATATAAATTTTTGCACAACGAAGTTGCGGGCATCAACTAATGAATTTTACTTTACTGCCACTATTAAAGTAATTCAATATCGATTTTTACATTGGAACAATTTTAAAATATTGTATTCATTATCTTAAATAAATAATGACATTATAAATAAAATAAAAGCTAAAAGAGGTACGAACTAAAAATATACAGGCTTGAAAAATAAAATTATAAAAAGTAACTGGACCTATTAGCAGTCGATTTACAAAACAGCCGCGCCGACGGCAGCCGCAGACCCGTGTTGACTTCAGCAGTTACCTATACCTAGGGTTGCCATCTCTAAAATTTGGAAAACAGGACAAGACGCGTGAAAACCCCGGATTTTAGAGTACAAAAGCCGGACATGTCAACAAGATCTTTTACACATAATATTCAATGTAATAAAAAACCCGGGCGCTCCGGACGCTCCCCGGATGCCCTCTAAACTAGGACAGATCCGGGGAAACCCGGACGGATGGCAACCCTACCTATGCCGTTGGTGACATGCCGCTCGTGTGTAAGAGCACTAAATAATATCATATAAACTATACAGAGATGCGTTATGAGTTGAAGAGGAATCTGTCTATGGACACAATATCAATACGCAGCAACTCACGCTCGTCCAGCAAATATTCAGTCTGGTCTTATGAACCTCGTAAGTACTTTCTTTTTATATTATCTTTATGAAGTCAGAACCTATTAAAATGGGGACTGTTACGCGGTTTGTCCACCAACACCGTCAACCGAGAACGAGATTATTTCGGCCCGATAAAATTAAACTTTATTATATAGGCTATAAGTTTTATTTTTTAACGACAATATTCTATCGTCAATGTCTTCGCCGTTATTAAATGCGTTAATTTCTCTTAAAAGTTATAAATTTGTAGACTAATCTTATCTTTTATAACAAGTTCTGATGTATTGTACCACTAGTTAGTAGTTAAACTAGCTTACATACATATATGTAACTGAAATTTCTTCATAGGTGATGTAATTGCGAAGGATACAGCTAATGAAAATCCCCTAAAAGGAAAATTTTATGTTGGAAGACAGTCGAGATCACTTACAAGTAAACATGCATTTTCCAGTAGTATTTTCGACTTTATTTATCATTACTCAGTATATTGTTGTAGGCTCACTTCATACTTCCAATTACCATACTGATGTTATAAATATGAAAGTGTCTGTTTGTCTGAGTAGTATCATAGAGAAATTATACCAATCCTAGTAAACGCAAAGCGCGTTCACTGTCGAATGTCAAAAAAAAACCGTTACCTCTTCAAGCCCGAACCGATTTAACTAAAATTTGGTATGATCTAGGAAAGGGTATTGGATATACTTTATGTAGGTACGGTTCCCGCGCGATAAACGAATTTTGACGCAACGCAGTTATTTGTATACTTTATAGATGTAACTATCACATTATAGTTTTTCGGGAATTTTCCATAGGGACGGAAATTCAGAGAAGAACCATTTCTACTCCAACGCCTATCGGAGTATGGAAAGGTAAATATCGAAATGCAGACACACACCTGGGTCCGTAATGATAGTCAGTGCTTAATACCAATAGCACGATTAAAAATGTTGAAATGCTGCGTTTTCATTCATAAAGGTCTCTTTATAAATGAAAACAGCATCTCAAAATTTCTGATTACGCTCTTAACTCTTAAGTACTACGTGCTGACTAAAATTACAATCCCTAATATCTTTATAATTATAAAAAATTCGTTTCCATTTGCTTTATTCCCAAACTAGTTTAGTAGTAGTTTCGTTTTTTATAAGCAAATAAAGAATTTATAAATAAGTATAGTGCTTGGCGTCACTCTCTGAGTGCACACGTGCACCGCGGTAGCGCCCCCGCGGAGACGAGCCAAAGAGGAGCAAGAGCTTCCTACCTTTAGCACTGACCATCTTTACTGATAAAAATATGTAATAAATATTTAACTTATCAAGGATCGCTGTCCCTTTCTGCCGTGTGTAGTTTCCAATATTCTAAAAAAGGACTGTGAACCTTAAGTAGTTAAACATTGCTTAAATATTTTTATGAATAACGGGGTTAGTATACAGTACACTCTACGACCAGGTACCAGGTGGTCCTTGGAATCAAGTGGTCTGCTAGCCGATGTTTCTTAATTACCTGATGAGGGTGTTGGAATTGAATTCAATACCATAGCAATATATGTATGTATGTACTTTTATTGAACCAACTGTGTAATCCTTGGCGTAATGAAAATTTCGTAAAATGGTCCCTCAGGACTAAAAGGTTAAGAACCTCTGTTTTAGACACTGCACCATCTCGCAGACAGCGCTTAGTACTTAAGGCTTTTCATTCATAAAGAGGCTTTTGTGAATGAAAACAGCAACTCAAAATTTTTGATCATACTTTTAGGTACTAAGTGCTGACTGTAACTACGGGCCTTACTATCAAGTGTACTACTTGTATTAATACGGGCCTAAAAGTGGTAATAAGTTTCATTAGTAAGAATAAATATTTTCTCATTTCAATTGGCATCTAGTCACTGTTATTGCATTTGTTTTGGACAGCTACCACAATGCGAGGCAGTACTGTACCCAATGCCGATACTAGCATGAAAGAATTGAAACATCTGCATAATGGTTAGTATAAAGTATAAACTATAAGGACATGCAGATTAGTTATAAGCCTGAGTAGATTAGAGCGTACCGTAGCCTAGTGGGCAAGACCTTTGGCAAGACGCACTCGAGAGAAGGCAGGTTCAAACCCCGGTGGAGGAGTGTACCAGTGAGACATTTTCCGATCTCAAGTACATAATACGGATGCTCATTGCCGTGGGTGAGCCATGCTTCGGCGCGAATGGACCGGCTTAACCGGAGTGATACCACGACCTCACAGACAACTGGTTTGAAACGGCTGTGTTTCGTTCAATGAGTGTGTTTACTGGTGGCCTAACTTCCCTAAGCCCCCTATACCTATTCCCTCATAAAGGCTGGCAACTTTGCGACTCTTCGGATGTCACGAGTGTCCGACGCCGGGCGACAGAAGTTGCGTTACATCAGGTCCGTCCGTTGGTTCCGTCTGCTCGTTGCCCCCAAATATAATTAAAAAAAAAGATTATTACCGCTGCGACCTTGAGACAGCAAAAGATAAATCCACAGTAAGCGCGTTTATACTAAGCTTAAAGTAGGTTAATAATATGTCCTGTGGCTTAAATGAAGAACTTGATAAGAACTTGCTCTTTTCTACAGACTCAAGATTGTCATCTATAAAGCACAGGAGTATTTCTACCAATAGAACACTCGGGAGAAAGATAAAGAGAGGTTTAACTATTGTCTACTATGTTATTGCTTAGATTTTGTATTATAATATCGAGGTAGCATAATATAGTAAAAAAGGAAACATATTACTCAAAATTATCTCTACTATCAAATGAATTCATAATAATCCTTGAATTTTTAGACAATAGTCAACACAACTTTAAGCCCCAGTTGGAAGATATACAGAGTTCATTTCTGATTTTAAATAACTAAAGTATATGAACACCATTTTAAGAGGTAAGACAGAGAAAATTACGTAGTTATTGTATGTGTAAAAGAAAAACTTATTGCTATATCAATATGCTTTATTTGACATTACAAATGTGGCCCTTAACATTCAAAGTATAATAAAATAATAAAATTTTAAATTAGTTTTTCTTGGAACTTCCAGAACCATCTTTTTCTTTCTTGTCCTTCTCCTCTTTGTCTTTGTCGTCCTTATCTTTTTTGAAAGTGGACATAGCATTTCTTATAGCTTCACTCTGGGGGTCTACTCCGGGAAGGTTCTCCAAAACACTTTGGAGGAAAGCTGGGTCGTTCATGACTTCAGCATACTCCTCCGAGACATCCATACTCTCTTCAGCCTGACGAGCCTCCTGCTGCATGCTCATCTGCATGGCCAGAGCGATCTGCTCCTCCTCAGACAGTTCCATAGCTTCACCTTCACCAAGGGACATTGCGATGGCCCTCTCCATGCCTGTGTCCTGGGCTCCTTCGCTGGCTTTGGGTGTTTCTCCCTCGGTGGTGGCTTGCTGCCGACGAGACTCTTCCTCTTGTCTTTGTCGCTGCTCCTCCATGGACACTCTCAGAGCTAGAGCCAACTCTGGGTCTTCGTTGGGGTCTACACCGAATTCGAATGGCGACAAACCGGAGCCAGATGGTCCAGCACCATCTCCACCAATAATAGGGCTCGAAATCAGTGCCTCTGAAAGCACTACACAACCCCCAGCCGGTACAGATACAAGGTGGCTCCCACCTGATGTGTTGTCCTTCCCATTTAATGTATTAACAAATGAGGTCAGCAATGGATTGTTTTCAGAGTCCTCTCCAAATGATACAACATCACACGATACCTTCTCTTTTTTTAGTCTTTTAGCCAATTTTACCATTTCCTTCTCGTCTGAGTTTATCGGGGATCCGACGAAGACGACGATACGCATCTTGTGGTTCTTGCCCTGACGATGTTTGAGGGCCAAGTGTGCGATGCGAATTCCTGTTAGAATGTTAATATCACCGTTGGGCTGGACGCGGTGCAGCTTTGATAGTATCCGGCCAACGTCGCTGGTGAGAGTAGCTAGCACCTCGACGTTAGCTAGAGTTAGTAAACCGACGTTATTCTCAGGGTTCGATCGGGTTTTGGAGTGGCATACCAAGTTAACTGCATCTTGCTGTGCTTGGAGCCTCGTCGGAAGGAAATCACCATTTCTCATGTAATCGCTGTTGTCTACGCATATCATAGTACTCTCCAGAACCATTTTGTTATAATTGTTTGCTTCTAACTATTGAAAATACTGCACACAACACAATAGTACAACGAAATTTCCCAAATTACGGTGCTGTCATTCGTAATGACATGACAAAACAAAATTATGATAGGTATGTACCACATATGAAGACAGTCGATGAAAATCGATTTTTTAATAAGTATTATTTTGTGTTAGATTAAGGGCCTGTTTCACTCCTTACAGATAGTCTATTTATTTGACAGATACAACTTTATTTGACAGATTTTTTATGGAGAATATGCCAAAAAAGTTGTGAATAGCCTAACAAACTTTAACAGTAATCGGTGAAACAGACCCTTAAGTTTCACTCTTGCACTCTTGTAACTCAAAGTAACGGCAGGTAACGGGTAAAAAAAATGTGAGTAGAAGGTCCTTAATAAGTCAAACCTCAGTGACTTAAAAACCTTTTTGACTTAAAAAATAATAAGACTATATGCCTTCCTGATTACCAACCCAAATACCATTCAAACTAGAGGGTAGTTAACCTTGGTAAAAGGTAATTTAAAACCTCTATTATTTAAAGGTATTTTGTATTTCCCTTTATTTATGGAGGTTCTATTGTATATTAAAATAAATTACTTAGGGTTGGTGATAGGTGTCCCGTATGACCCGTATCCGGGTCATACTACAGAATACAAATATTTTGATTAGAGATATCGATTATCTCATAAACTCAACCCTATTATTTTAAAGTGGCAAATATTTTCCAAACCACTTCTAAACGTCAAATTTGACATCGCATTCGCAAGTCAGAGAAAATTAATTTTACGGAAAATATATCGGATTGATTCCGATAAACCGTAATCATGGCTATCGGTGACTATCCAAAAGAGTATAATCCAGCTGTTCATGGGCCCTATGACCCTGCCCGTTACTATGGAAAACGTAAGTCCCTTGACAAATTGTGATCATGGCTAGAAATTGTTAACATTGACGATTATGTAATTTTATGTTTTACCATAATTTTCAGCTGATACTCCTTTCGGACAATTAAAAATTTCTGAAATTGGGGCTTGGCTTGGACGCAGGAACAAGACTCCGTCTGCGATCGCTGGGGCTTGCAGCCGAGGTACAAGTTTAATTCAGTTATAGGTTATGTCATTACTAATTTCCAGAGTTTGAGCTAAACGGGTTCTTCTTCTTATAGCCTGGTGGAGGTGGCAACACAAGTACATGCAGCCTAAGAGAATGGGTATTGCCCCAATCTTTCAACTTCTGGTTGGATCAATGACTTTCTTCTATGTTATTAACTACGGCAAAATGAGTGAGTGTTAAAGAATTTTATCAAATTTATTAACAGTTTACTTATTCTTGAATCATTAGTATATATAATTTTCTGTTTCATTGTATTATTGAGGCAGAATTTATGATTGTAAAACTTTAGAAACTCTAAAATTTTATAATTTTAATAACCTAACAAATTATAGCAATAAACAAGCTCTTGGACTAGTCACTCAAATTCAAACAATGTATTTTTGATTACAGAGCACCACAGGAACTACAAGTACCACTAAAGGGCTGGCGATGTTCATGTTACATTCAAGAAATCAGCGTAAATTATTTCCTTGCATGATTATTTCATTAGATGTGGGTTAAACAAACAATAAAATAGTAAAAATCTAAAGTATTTTATTTATTTTCCACTTTAGTCGTAAATTAATTTGCAATTATTTGATTTAAATTTTTTTTTGATATTTTAAATAGATGATTACTCCTAAAAACCTTTTTGTCAGGGGAATAATTTAATACTGATGTTGCTAAAAGTAAAGGCCATGTATTTATGATAATATTGTTAAGGCTTAGATATAAAAACAGTATGAGTTGTCTGCACCTGAGATATTACGAATTTTGTTCATTGTGCAAGAACCTTATGTTTCATGCTAATAATAAATATACTTAATCTACCCAATCTATTATATTATCAAATATCATCCAAACTAGTGCAGACTCAAGCTGTAATAAACTTTGACACGACAGTCCATACAAAAACATCTGCGACTGACATCAGACCCAGCTGACAGCCCATACAAGACATCCATGACTTACGGTTTATAGTTTGCACACTTCAATGTACAAGTATTATGTAAATTGTGGGTGTCATTCACTTCCATTCAATATGTTTTCTGCTTTAATCATGAAGAGGTAAAATTGTATGTGAGCCTCACATACATATTTTTAATGTCAAAATTAAGAGGATGGTGCCAAAAATTTTAAAGAGAGTCATACAAAAAGTGAAGTTTGCCAGAACCGATGAAATAGTTTGAAAGGGGATTGAATATTCCCAATCTTTTTAAGTAGAAATATTTTGAATAATTTACCTAATTACAGTGAAACAAAGTACAAATCAATTTGAAGGGAGCAATAATGAAATTAAAAGCAGATGAAATAAAAAATCATTTTAATCAAAAAAATATTTACTTAAATACAATAATTTATCCTACTGTAAATGCAAACATCATTCACTTGAACACAGTCAGAAACGATCCTGAACTTCACTTGAACTTTAGCATCCACAGGCTCTTTGAGATATCACATCAAAGTCCGCTAAACATTTTACTGAAAAAAAAAACTAACATTAGTTTACCAAAATAAAATAAGCCAATACTCAGAAATTCAAAATATTTGAAATATATATACATATATAGTATGCATTTAATTGTAGCACAGTTAATGAATCATTACCTCTAAGCAGGTCAGTTTGTTTAGTGTGCTACTTACAACATTTGTCATAGAAAAATTTGAATCTGTTTATAATTCCACCCACATCTTAAATCTTGTCTTGTCTAAATTTAGCTAATTAGTTTGAGCAGTAAGCTATATTTATATATCTATAAGAATCAAAATATCTTTACCTAAAATATCCAATTATTACAATTCAGATCTACCCATGTATTTGGGTTTTAGCTCCTCTATTCTCTTGATAAAGTCCGTCTTTTCGATACAACCGTCGCAAACCTCGTCCCAATCGTTGAGGATCTTCTTCAAGTCTCGCACTTTCAATTTCTTGAGATCGACGTTATTTAAATCGATCTGCTTCTCGAAACGAAGATCACAGATCTGGGCATCCTTCTTCTTCAGCTTCTCGCAAATTTTGTCAGCAGGCATCGACCAGCTGAGCGGCTTAGATAACTCTCCAAGAATGCCGGTAGCCGATTCCTCCAGCCCTCCTAAATAGTAGCAGAACCTATTCTCTTTATTCTTCGAACCTTTGCAGTACTTTTTGAAGTCTTTTTCTATGAGTTTCGGGTCCTTCTTTACGTCGTCTGTTAACGTGGCCGCGAATTTTTCTACAGTTTTTATACACACTTCACAATCGCCTTCCTTTAGTGCGAGGGTAATGTGTAGGCACGCGGCCACGAATAATAAATGAAAAGTACTAAATTGCACCATCTTTTGTTGCTCTTGCGTATCGTTTGTTCAATATGTATCTTGGGATCACTGAAACCTACTTGTTTGTAGTAAAACTAATACAAAATTGATGCAGAAATAATTGCGAACTATCTCGTAGATTCCCAGGACAGAAGACGTTGACAGCTTTACTTGGCGAATCTTGATTGGTGCACGTTGATCGATGACGTCAAAAATGGAACGTCAAAGCAAAATGCAGACTATACTCTTAAAAGATTGATATATTTTGTTTTCAAATTGATTTAGGCATAGTTAGCACGGTTTTCACCAAAACCATCAACGATGAGAGTAAATTGCTACAAATGGTACAAATGACGAATAGCTTGTAAAAAGGTATAATTAAATGGCTACATAAAGAGTAAAGTCCACATATTTTTTTAATAGTTGGTAAAATGCCTTGCCCTAATTTAATTTACAAAAAAAAAGACAATGGTTGTCATGGAAACATTCTAAAAGTTTTTGTTTATCAATAAATTTAGAGGTTATGTTGTTAATAATCTTGTTTCTTGCACACTTGTTTAATCGATATTCGATACGATTTCTGTCCGGTTAAATATGACTGCCAAGCCAACATTAGAAAATAATCCACGTGCCTATTTGGAACAGTACATATTGAGTTTGCAGAGTGATTCCAAAGCGGTGAGAAGGCGTGCATTGGTAAACATAAACGATGAAGTATTCGAATCAGCAAGCAATACAGGATGTGATCTGGCTGCGGTTTTTCCAGAAATATACGCGTACATATTAAAAGGCTTTTCAGATGAGTCAGAATCGTGTCGGGAAATGGCGATTTCAATTGTTTCTAATTTCATAGACCGCCTTCCACTAAATGATTATTATCTTACATACATACTTCCTGTGATCGTACGTCGTATAGGGTGCCCTGAAATAGTCGAGGAGTCAGAAGAAATTCGATTGGTGCTTATACAGCTTGTCCACAAAATAATAGTAAAATATAAAGGCACTAACTACCTGACACCATTTCTAAATGATTTTACAAGTATTTTGACTAAGACCAGCACAGATCCCTTTCCAAAAGTCAAAATCGAGGCTTGTGAATGCATTATTGTGCTGTCTAAGGCTATGTCAAGAGATTTCCATTTACAAGCAGAAAGTTTTGTTAAACCTGTAGTATCAAACTTTGCTCATCAACATTTCAGAGTAAGGGTGGCAGCTGTTAGAGCTATAGGTATGTATTTCTGCCCTATTTCCATTATAATATTTTTTTAGAACAAGTAAATAAATGAATGATCTTTTTTTACACCTTCTCATATCCCAATGTAAAGAAGTTTAAAATAAAAGAAAACTTACATATTATGTAATAAACATTTCAGGAGCAATAGTAATGGTGGGCAACTACAAATGCTTTGAGCTGTCCATAACACCAATGGCAGAGAAGCTCTTTGATGAGAACACTCAAGTACGGCTACAGGTGACCATGGAGGTGGGCAACTGGATGCTTAGCTACCGAGACCGATACTCATTCTGGCATAAAATGATACCATTATTGTTGACGAGGTAAACTCTGTACCTTTTTCACCACTATTGGTTTTCTTATATAAAAAAACCCTCTCCTTTCTTTCCACTTATATTTGGTACCATAATTTGCTTATGTCATAATTATTGTCACTAGTGTTTGCCTACGGCTTTGTTCATGTTGAATCTGAAAAAACTTAAAAGAATACCAATATTCTTTTAAGTCCATTTAAGAAACACATTTTTTTTAAAGTTCCTTTTGTTACTCTTTATAATTTCAACCAAATCTGGCCAAAAAATCAAGTTAATTAAAGTACGCAACAATAATGGATGCACAACAACCTTTGATAAGAGGCAAATGGCTAATGTCGGCTGCGTAAACCATTATCTCTATCACACAAAATACAAACAGTCCAGTATTTATAAGGAGCTGTTACGTAATAACAATTTGGTTCTTTGTATAATTGTTCTTATTCTTGATATAAAATTCACCCATTTTTCTATAAGTTATCACTTTTGATTAGGGATTAAAATAAATTGTACAATGGCTTTTTTGCTAAAAATGCTATAGTACAATTTATTTTTATTACAAATAAATAAAACTGTCCAAGAGCCATCTTTGGCAAGAAAGCCCACCCAGCTCGACCAGGGATACCACGGCTTCACAGTTGTACCGTGTTTCGTTCACTGAGTGAGTCTACCAGTGGCCTAACTTCCCTAATCCCTCTATACCTATTCCCATTCCCTCATAAAGGTTGGCAACGGTTCAGATGGAAGTAAGGGCTAAGTATATAATTTTTGCAGCTTGAGTGATATAATGGCGGATGTAAGAGTGGCGGCAACGAATCTCTGGAATGACATTGGACTTCAATACATGGAGGAGAATGAGGAAGATTTAAAGAAGAAATCAGATTTCCTTAAAGATGTACCCTCCCATTACCCTGATGTGAAGAGACCTAATCTAGGATGCAGGGTCTTGGTGCAAAGCAATATTGGAAAGATAGTTCCAGCTATTGGAAGAGGTATTTAATACAGAAAGGACAAAATTACATTGTTTAGCCTTGTGGTAAAAAGTTTTAATACTTTAGGGTGCAATGCATTCCTTTTGTGATTTAGTAGCCCTTATTTAAAGTTTGAACTTTAAATTACTACCAAATTGAAAGTTTTTCTTATTGACTCAGAATGTAGGTGAAACTTAGGTCAACTAAACCTTTGTCGATCTCAGTGGCTCAGTTGGCAAGCGCGGTAGCTTAAACCGGGGGTCGCGGATTCGAATCCCGCCGCCGGAACAAAAGTTTTCCAATATTCCTGATTCTTGGATGTGTATTACATATATTCACATAATAAAAATCTTAAATATGTTTATAGTAAATATAAAAAATATTAAATATATTTCCGTTGTCTGATACCTGTAACACAAGTCTCTCGGGTACTTAGCATGGGGACAGACTGACGTGGTGTGATGTGTACATAGATATTATATTATTATAACAAACATTGGTCAACAAAAACAAGTAGGAAAATGATGGGGGAATGAGGCACGCTACAAACGCGCGTGGCAGAAGATGAAGGAATGTATACCGATGAGACATGCGGAATAAAAAGCCAGACACGACCGCCCGTAACTTACGATTGTCCTTATCTATACATATAAAATAAACAGTAAAATTGCAGTGTCTGTGCATTTAATATTTTTACAAAATATATCAATGTGGGGGTGCTTGTGAACAGTAATATAACACACATATCGACAAACAAGTTGTCTGTTTACCTGTTTGTACGCGTTAATCCCAGGAACTACTAAAAGGATTTGAAAAAATCTTTTTTTGTTTAATAGCTATTAGGTCTGGGCAACATATAGGATACTTTTTATCCCGGGAAAATGTACAGGTCACACGTGATATGCAAAAAAATTGCGCAACGAAGTATTGGTCACCAACTACCCAATTAATCATTACGATAGTAGTAAGCTACACGCAACCGCAATCGATCGCGATGCACGGATTACTATCTTTAACTATCTGAGAAAATCTGTAATCTAGAGATGGACGGATGGCAAGCGGACGCCCGGCTCCGCTCTGCTCAACTGCTGTGCTGGCTGCTGCTGTGTGCGGAGGAGGGCAGCACGCAGCACTCCAGCGCCGTCGTCAGGATAATGCTGCGCGGTGCTGCTGATGATGATCAACGGGTTGTACAAGAGGTAAAGACTGACGGGATATTATAAATGCCGCCATCTTGTAAAAGGTCAGATTAAACCCGCAGGGTTATTATGTATCTCGCGAAAGCAATAATTGTTCCAAAATCAAATTCGTATAATGTAATAACAAAAGCAATCTTGCCGTAATGGTTTTCCTATTCTGTGCTTTTAGCATGGATTTTGACACAAATTAATTCCAAATTTGAACTTAAAGTAAATGAATGCGTAGTTTATCACTATTGTTGATTGCAAATTTCGCATAATACCTCTGCCGGCCACTTTTTGATCAACTTAGTATAAGAGCAGAGTGCGTACTGGTGAGGCGTCCGAATTTTACTGCGCATATTATAAAAGGTTCTCCGCCGTTTTATTGTGGACCACGCATATCATCTCGCGTATCCAGCGGGCGTCAGAATTTTTGTTGAATTTGAAAGTTGAATCAGATACACTGCTCAAGCTTAAATGCCGTTAACCAACATCTGTCGGTTTTGACATTTTAATGCCGTAATAATAATAAAAAAAGCTTTTTTTTTGCTTTTATAGTCATCAAGTTAATATTGCTGTTTATTCCTCATAACTCAAAAAGTACTTTTTGCACATAGCGATGTTTTATATTGGCTTATATCAAACTCAGCTACCAGCTCACGACTGACATGGAATTGACATATTCTGACCAAATGACATAGCTGTCCGACCGACCTAAATTAAACATGACCGATCAATCACTATGAGTCCGTTCTTAGTATTATCACTACACGTTGGTGGTTTAAAAAATTTTACCACTCTACATAATTCCCAGATCAAGCGCGCCTCAGAACTGTTCGGTTACTTCATCACCCCAGACATATGGTGGCCGCTGATAGAGGCGGAACTGGACTCTTGGTCTTGTCTGTTCGTCATCGCTAACATCATCACCGGATCCAGAGCTGAACTGCTGCAGGAGGCGATGAGTCAGATGTGTAAAGGACTCGCCGATCCCGACAGATGTAGGACAAGAAAGGTATGTCCTGTTAAAGTGATACCTAATATTTTACAGTGTCTTAGAACCGAGTATCATCTTTATAGAACCGCGCGCCGCTTGTATGTATGCGCCCTTAGCTTTACCATGAGTTTGAGGCGTTACGTTAGGAGTTAATAAATTTTTAGTATGGCATAATTTTACAGCGCCTCTAGTGGTCACTTGCGGAACTAAAATTGCCATACTAAAAATTTATGTAGTCGCTTTCGAGTATCGACAAATACCAGCTTCAAACTCATGGTAAAGCCACTTGTACCCATGCGCCGCCGCTGCATACGCACAAAAAATCTAAGCGGTTTTCTTTGTTTCAGGCTAGGCCTTTAAGTTGTATATACCTCGTTTGCGTTTATAAAGATGATCTACTTGCTTTTTTATACACCAGTTCTAGTATATTGTCCAACTAGTGCGAAGTCATTGGCACGCACAAATTGATGAAAAACCTTGGAATGAAAATTTGGGTGCGAGAAGTTTACTTGTCGCACTCAAATTGACATTAAATTTACTCAAAACTCGTGTGGTGATTGTGAAGTGGGCGATTAACGACTTTTCGACCCCAAAAGCATGCGCGATGATAACACTTTTCCCGCATTAGTAATAAAATTGTATGTTAAGTTATTGTATCTATTCTGATGTAATGATATTTATCGTCAATCTTGATGCTTATGTGTTTTTTTCAGTCATGGCATTTGCCAAAAAAAATCCAAAAGAGTTTGGATATATTTTTTAAAATTATTTGATGATGAATGTTGATAGAGACGAAACGGCTTTGATGCCGCTTATAACTCAAAACAAAACTATTTACTGCTTACAGCTGAAATACCAACGTAACCTCATACACGTGAGCGAGTCTCTCATGGACGTGTGCGGTACATCATTGTCAGCAGTAGCCGTGGAGTTGTTTATAATCAACTTCACTGTATACGCCATGCCCAGTGACGAGAAGATACAGTTTATGGCTTTTGGTAAGATCTTGGAAATGGAAATTCTTTAAAAAAAACGTTGAACACAAACCTTGTAGGAGTATATTTGTACGGTCGGTGAAGGATTTACACATTTAGTGTGTAGGCCACTTTATTTCTGCCACCATGGGAGAAATTGAAACAGAGCCAGTTGACTGATTCAACTTTTCTGATTGTACAAGTAATTTAGTCGGGTTAAGTCAAATCGCATGGAATTGATATATTCCGACCAAATCACGTGGATCCGTCAAGTAGCTCTCTTTCAATTTCCCCCATAGTACGAAATGCGCTGCCTTTTTAGGAGGCTAGGATGCTGCCGCCCATGGGTCTACAACGGCTATTCATGCATACAGACCATCCCCCCTAGTCAAGTGTCAAGCGAGTATCATTTACGACAATTGCTTGGCGTGTTTTTGTATGGGATTGACATAGACAAACGAAAAGTCACGTGATCTAGTCGAGTTTGAATACGTCAATTCCATACAAAACAAGCGAAGCGATTATCGTAAAAAAAAGGTCAGTTGTCTACTAGGCGCTTAGGAAAAACAAATGTTTTTGTCTTAATTGCAGTTGGCTAAAATGTATGTATTATTTCCCAGGAAATTTGGACAAATTACGCCATCTAACAGGGTGTGGTGCGAGTATCAGCGCTCTATACGATAGACACATAGACCGCGTGCTGTCCGCTATAACTAGCGACCCGCTCACATGGACGCTGCTCACTCCCGACTGCGCGTTACTCGACTGTGTTATGTTGCATTCAGGTATCATACTTCTATACTAATAATGTAAAGCTGAAGAGTTTGTTTGTATATTCGAACGCGCTAATCTCAAGACCTACTT
This sequence comes from Cyclargus thomasi, assembly GCA_026546445.1. Lineage (NCBI taxonomy): Eukaryota > Metazoa > Arthropoda > Insecta > Lepidoptera > Lycaenidae > Cyclargus > Cyclargus thomasi. The sequence goes on from JAOTAV010000007.1 coordinate 197,380, forward strand.
GTCGGAATTGAAAAGTTATTTCTGTGTTCTTTAGTCGGTTTATCCAGGAAGGCTATAGGCTATATTATACCGTCAAACTACGATCAATAGGAGCCGAGCAGTAATCAAGAAATTTTGTAAGAACGGGATAATTTATAAAGTTTCTCGCGGACGTAGTCGCTAGTAACATATACTCCATATTAACTAAGGTAAGGGTGTGGTGCAAGTATCACGTATATGTGTACGGAAAACGCGTGCTGTCCGCTACAACTGCGCTGCTCATTCCCGACTACGCTCTGTTGGTCTGTTCTTATATCAGCGCATTTTTTTACGCTGCGTGTCTTTTGCTTTATCCAGCAGATACACTATCGTAACAAACAAAAGGGCGTGGTGCGAGTTCTAGAGTTAAATGTATCTTGCCTATGTGGTACAGAAAGAATATTCTACGCTTTTTTCTCAACGTCTATCTTAGCCGTTTGATAGGTAATCCTTTTACCATGAAATGGAAAGCACAGTATGAATAGACCTAAGTGTTTATTTTCATTTCAGTACTAAGAGACATCTATGGGTTCCTTCAATTTTAAACTTTACATAGAAACCTAAGTTTTAGGATTTGTTTTAATTTTTGTATCATTCAATATCTCTGGTTCTAGGTTCGGCCCTGGGTTCTCAGTTGCATCTCCTAGCTCCCCTCCTGAAAGACACCCTCGGGACTCCGAAGGTAGATCCCGAGGTGAAGCTGAAGATATTCACCTCTCTGTCCACGGTGCTGCTGCAACGACAAAAGAACTTCAGCAAATGTGATGAAGACAAATTGGAAGCGTTCTTGAACATTATAATAAAGGGTAAGGGTTTCGGAAAATAAAGCTAGATTGTTTTTTATTGCCGAAATTAGTAGAAACAAGGATTTCAAAATAATAGTTTTATAGTGGACCGAAAGTTAATTTCTACATATTTTTATTATTTAGAAGGGCCGGCAAGGCACTTCCAACACTTATGATTTTGCAAGTGTCCATGGGTGACGGCAGTAGCTTTCCATCAGGTGGTCCGTCTGCTCGCTTGCCTACTTTCATAGAAACATTTATATCCAGAGATAATCCTTCCTAACCTGGTGTGGTCGCCGGGTCGCACGGCGGAGGCGACGCGTACGGCCGCGGTGGCGTGTCTGTGCGCCGCGCTCCAGGATGACGTTACACAAGATGACGGTCACGCGCAGGGAGAGGTATATGTATAGAATGTAACAATACTCAGAGATAATCTTGGTCAACCTGGTGTAGTCGCCGGGCTGCACGGCGGAGGCCACACGCACGGTTGCGGTGGCGTGTCTGTGCGCCGCGCTCCAAGATGGCGTCATACAAGATGGCGATCACGCGCAGGGAGAGGTGTGTATAGAATGTAACAATGGTCAGAGACAATCCTGGCCAACCTGGTGTGGTTGCCGGGTCTTACGGCGGTGGTGATACGCACGACCGCGGTGGCTTGTCTGTGCGCCGCGCTCCAGGATGGCGGCCACGCTCAGGGAGAGGTATGCCATGAAAAAATTCCTCTTTCTGTTGTAAATCCGGGTCTCCTGCGACATGTTTAGTCTTTTTTAACATCGTAACATGTTTGAAAAACATTTTGGGAGCGGGGCCATGCTTAGTTAGCTTAAACACTGAAACATGTCTGCGGAGACATATAGATAACATCAATCAGTACAAAAACTAAATGTGACAGGTAAAAGTCACATTTAGTTATTGTACTGATTGATGCAAGACATTCGTTGTCACATGTTTTAACCGACTGTGCCAGATGGTTATGTTATCGGAGAGTATGTATGTTTAATTGTTTGGTACGCTTTGCAGTATAAACGGCTTGATGGATTCTAGGCTTGAAGATTCGTATTTACATTTTACTGTGAGAGTGACCTAGATATGTGAAAATATTAAAAAAAAAAAAACAAAATAGCAGATTTTTCCTGCAATCGGGTTTTTTGCTTTTGGGCCATTTTAAATTGGAATGATACAATAACTATGACAAAACACAATGTAGGGGACGGGGGGGGATATGTTAACAAAACATGTTTTGTTAGAAAATTGGCGGCGACCCGGCTTATGTCCCATAGGACACATGTATACACTCGAAAGTCTAAATAAAAATAAGTGACAATTACTTTAAATAATATAATTATAACCCCATAAAGTATATGTCTACAGTTTTATCCAAATCGCAAAACATATATTTCGCTTTCATTCCTGTTTTCATAGTAAACTTTATATACATCATACTCACCCTCAAGTATAATGACTTTATATTGTAACAGTCTGTAAAACTGTTCATAAATGTTATCAACAGGTCGTTAACTTGTTCCCCACTAAGGAGAGTCTAAAGCCGTGTTTGGACGAAATGGTGCCTTTACTAGTGGGACTAGTGGACGACAACTCGGCATTGACGCGCCAGCACACGCTGCGGGCGATATGCAGCTTGGCAGATCTCGTTCACAAACGAGATTGCTTTACGGTTGATGTCCTACACAAGATGTATTTTGGTGAGATATTTTGACGCATATATTTGTTTTTTGTTGAAGTAGTAGCTCATTTTAAAAGTAGTTTTAGTAGTAACTAATAAGGCCAAATAATTTACGTATGTCTATTTTTCATAAATAGATTTATAGAAGTAACTGTTCGCGATTTTTTACTCGTCAACGCATAATAATAGACTTGGATCATTTTTCCCATTTTTTTTCTTTACGGAGTCGGTTAAAGAGTAGCCTAAAATACTCATATAATATACGTTACTTGCCAAATTTTAAACTCTTAACTGAAGTCTATACGTCTGCAGTTAGACCTGCCGGCAATATTAGGCCTAACAAAAATTGTCTGGAGGATTTAATGGCACGCTGTGACTCATTCACTCCCTAAATTATTCTGACTTTTTTTCTTAGTGTATATTGTTTTTCCAGTGGTGCTGAAGCGTCTCGATGACTGTTCGTCCGCGGTGCGTTCCACAGCGGCCCGCACGCTGCCCGCGTTATACTCGCGCCGCGCCCGCGACTACGACGTGCGCGTGTACGCCGCGCACGTTGACGCACTCTACGCCGCCATGTTGGTGCATCTTGATGACGTGGATGAGACGTTCAGAGGGGAGATGCTAGGTTAGTTATGTAGTGTAGTCAATATAGGTTAGGTATCTAGTATTTCAGTGCTGCTCACGCGCGGCGTATCGACGACTGCTTGGCATCAGTACGGCCCGCATGCTACCAGCGCTAAATTAGCGCCTCACTCGCGACTACGACGTGTTTTAGTGTATCTTGACGACGTGGATGAGGCTTACAGAGGGGAGATGCTAGGTTAGTTGGTGGTCTATTCGCCGTAACTAGGCACGAAATCTCATGTTAAGTGTTAAAACTTGTATGACCGTACATATTGCCGAGATAAAAAGTATACCATATCCTTTCCTGGGACGCAAAACGTCTTCATACCAAATTTCGACAGAATCAGTAAAGCGGCGTAGGCGTTAGAGGTCACAGCCTACCTGTTTATAACCTCGCCGCGTTTATATAATGAAAGCGACACGCGGTCACCGCACAGCTGCCGCGCCATGTAAAAGCTCCCATAGTTTCTGATAAGTGTGAATGTAATAAGGCACACAGACATATTGATTTATGTCATCGTCACGTTTGTATATCGACCTATCAGTTAATATAATAATACGCGAGCGGTAAACTTTGTACCTCTTTTTACCCCTTTTTCTCATTTATAGTTTTGATATGGAGGAGGAGCGTGGAATACCAATATTATTTTAAAATAAAATTTAATGGCCTTATTAATTCTGTGAGTGGATTGAGCAATATTTATAGTCGAATTTGGACCACAGGGTGGCCATTAGTAATAATTAATATGTGTTTTTTTTCAGATGCACTGCTCAAAGTGAGCGACGTTGACCCAAGACTTCTGATGAAGAAAGTGACGGCGAATATACATTTATACAGAAATAAAGCAGCGTACGAAAAGTTGAAGAAACATCTAGAAACCATCATAAGTTAAAGTACTTGTATTCTTATTACTTTTCACGCACCTTTTTATATGAAATTTTACCAATTACGTTATAAACATAGAATGTGAATATATTATGATCTTAGCTACTCAGTAAACTCCGAGGCGAGGTCAGAATTAATTGAATTTCTTTAAAATATGGTAACATGCCAGTATTTAGCCAGAAGTTTCGAGGAGATATACGACAGATCAAGTGTTCTTGATGGTATGATATGTGATGATAAGTCAAGTTTTGTTTTGTTTAAAGTTATTTTAAGAATTATTATGAATCTGTGCACGATCTGTGCTTATTTGACATGAGATAAGTTTATCGTTTGGTTGTTTTCAGTCTTATTATTATGCATTATACTTATTATTATTATGATGTAGAATGCTATGGGATGTCATGCTGAAAATTTTCCCAAATGCGCCTTTAAATAGCCGTGAATGTAAGTGATTTAATGATTTATTTTATTTTACAAATACATTTTGTTTTTATTTATATGGATTATTTATTGTTAAAAATGAAGGTCAATAAACTTTAAATCAGCTCATTTTGTCGTTTTATTCTTATAAAATACCCAAGCTGAATTAAGAGAGTGTCCGTTGAAAAAATTAAAAATGATCTTTTAATTATTTCAATGGTTCAAAATTAAAAATTCAATTTTAATTTTTTCAACGATCATTGTCATAGGGATGTAAATAGGTACGTAACGTTTTGGTGACGTTATGTTTTTCTTTATTTTTTGATAAATGTGTATTATTTCTGTTTTTAACGTGCAATAAAATATATGATTAATTTGCCTGATATAACTTCACGGAACTAGCTCTTTTGTGTACCCTCCAAAACTACGTACAAAGTTTTAGTAAAGCGTCTATCACTTTACTGCATCGCACTGAATAGATTGGCTTGACGCCTTGACTCTACTGAAGTTTTATAAAAACTTTGAAAAGAAGTACTATAAGACATAACGGTTTTTGGCGGGACGTGAAAAAGTGATGTTGTGTTTTTGTATTTCTTCCCAAAATTTGTGTTGTTTCAGGTTTTAATGCGTTATAGTGGTAGAATCCATTAAATGTTCGTTATTATTCACAAGTGTGGGCGAGTGATACAACGTCAACAATCCCTCCAAAACTGCACTAGAAATTTTAGTAAAGCGTCTACCACTTTACTTAAATCCACCGACTTGACGCTTTGACTGCATTGACGATTTATCTTGACTTTGACTGTCACTGTCAAATTGATAATGATTGTCTTTTTGCTTTTGCTGTCAAATCTAATGACAAATCCAAACTTGTCTTTAAATGAAAAAGCGTGTTGTATGTTGATAAAATTGCAATGCTTATTTGTTTTATAGTGTTTAGAATTAATACATGAATAAAAAAGAAATATTATAATTGTTGTTATATAATCATTATAAGTTGCCTTGTCTAAAATCATGGAAATAACTCGGAAAAGTAAGCGGGATGCCATGCTGTCTACTTTCATTATGAGTGCATTTTTTTTTTGTTTACAATGATGTTTCTTTTAGATTTTAAGGAGTCTTTGCCCTTGGTAGAGGAATCTATAAAGAAAGCGGACTTTCTAGTAATAGATACCGAGTTTACCGGCCTGTCGAAAGGCCGAGATGGCTCAATGTTCGACTCTCCTCAGGAGTATTATTTGATGCTTTTAAATGGGTCGACCGAGTTTTTGTTGATTCAATTTGGTCTGTGTGCCTTCATCTGGGATGAGGATAAGCGCCATTACTCGAACGAAACATACAATTTCTACTTATTTCCTAGAGGAAGACCGGGGCCTGAAAAAATATTTTTATGTCAAAGTTCCAGCTTAGACTTTCTGGCGGCTCAAGGCTTTGACTTCAATAAGTTAATAAGAGAAGGTAACTATTGTACTATGTAAAATACTGGGCGAATTTTTATTCCCTTTTGGAACTTTGTAGCTGTTTCAATTTTTCTATGAAAATGTCTAGGAACTGAGGAGGTTATCATTATTAAAATATCAAACACAAAAAAACATGTAAAAAACTACTTAAAACTTTACAGGCATATCATACATGACTGAACCTATGGAAACAAAGCTGAGGGAAAATTTGACAGAGAGACAGAAATCATATTCATTAGAAAAGGATGTAATCCCTATACCGGAGGAAAATAAGAGCCAAATAGAGAATATTTGGTTAGTATAACAGAAAGCAACACAGTATAACAGAATGTCTTTTTCTTGTTTATGAAAAGTTAGTAGATAATTGAGGTCTTATTAATAAAAACATTTTTACAAAAATTTTTTCTTAGTCTGGTATATTGACATCATAATACAGAAAAAAACAGCAAACCTTGAAGTTATATATTCAAGGTTTGCTGTTTTTTTGCTGTGTTAATATTTTTATTATGAAGGGGGCTAGGATATCAAACTTATATCATAAATGTGAAAGTTTGTGAGTGAGTGTTGGCTGCACCAATTATAATAAAATTTGGCATGGAGCTAGCTGATATTTTGGGTTAACACATTAGTTATTTTTTCTACCCTGGGCACCGTGAGGCACAGCTAGTAATCTTATTTCAGATCTATAATTTTTTCCTTTTTTTTAATTTTAGCCAGAATGTACAAAAATTTATAGACAAAAAAGAGGAAGATTCCATGGAAATCGATAGATGCAATGCTTTCATTCGTCGTTTAGTCTTCCAAGAAGTACGCTTGAGATTTAAGGATAAAGTGTTTGTTGAAAGTGTAGTTTTAGAAAATAAGAATAGGTAAATATGACAAGATCTTTATGCAAATAAATTAAATATATAATTCATACTAAGTTACTACTAAACATTTAGCACTTTGTTGGTCTCACAAACACAAAAGAAAATATTTCTTTGTTAAATTATTTATGTATATTTATAACATATTTTTTTGTTATAGAGTGTTAAAAGTAAGCAGAATTATATCATCAATAGATGGCAAAGATAAAGATAATTTAAAAAAAGAAAAAGAATGGGAAGAGTTTGAAGAAGCTGTTGGTTTTTCTAAGGTGGCAAGAATGATAAGTCAATCTGTAAGTAAATTTTTAGAACAATTTTTAGAAAGCTGAAAAGACAATATAATTTATATAAAATGATTTAGTTAAGTTATTATTATTATCTTTCACATTAATTATTATCTTATTATTTTATTTTAAATGACATGTATTATTCCAACTAAATTTAATATGCATGACTATCTATATTATTATCTATATATATATATATATATATAAAAGAAAGTCGTGTTAGTTACACCACTTATAACTCAAGAACGGCAGAACAG